>JAARMF010000160.1:55350-87650 GCA_022844705.1 Toxascaris leonina | reverse complement strand
ATATATATATATATATATGGGCGACAGAATGAACTCCGTATATAGATGATTTTTTCCATCCTCATAATCTCCTTCACTCCTCTCCGCAATTGATCTCTTTCATATTTGCTCGTGAGAAGGAAGTAAGCAATTCGTGGGAAGAGGAAATTTCCTCTGCCTTGTCCTTCCATTCAATTTCTTTTCAGTCGGCTGCTTCTTCAAGCTTCCAACTTGTAACTACTACCACATGTCCTTTCCTTGCCCTCGTTCGATAAGAAGAGAGGATCGGTTACAAAACGAATGAGCGCGTCTACGATTACGAATATATTTTTATCATTAACAATGGTGCAACATTTCCCTATCATATAAAACGACTGCAGACATATCATGAAGTACCAACATTGCATTATCGGGCAACATTTTTTTGATGCATTTCGTGCAAAACAAATTACGATGAGCAGCATAAAAATGACCGCACATGGACTTGCATATTATCCATTAATATGAATTCACGAATCATAACAGTAACAGTTGTAAGGGTAACGAAACTGTAGGCTGAGCATTTGTAATTCGTAGGCTGAGATTGTAATTCAACATTTGTAATTCGGCATTTAATTCACACTGGATGAATGCAGCTAAATGAGCGACTGCTCGAGGCAATCATCTTGAATGAGCTAACGTTTGATTGGTCTGATATTTGGATGGCCTCACATCGAAAATCAGCATTCAACCGACCAACTGAACACTAACTCGATATGTAAATGATTAATTATTGTTCACCTACACTGGCTAACAATAGTTTCTAAGTTAGAAATTGCTTTGATAAGTAATCTGTCAGAAAAAAAAACTATCAGCATTTTATCGCGTTCTCGTTGTATGTGAAAATGCAATTCGCTGTCAGCAATGCAAAAAGCTCATAGCTGTGCTCTTCTTATCGGCGGGTTTTGCCATTCTTGGTGGATTTCCTCACTTATGAATGCGGACGCATTAGTCCACTCATTCGTAACATTCCTGACATTTTATTGAGGCAGAAAGCTTCAAGCAGAAGTTTTAAGAGGCATATCGTCGACTTTGAAAACAAAATTGATCCACACAGTTGACGATGGAACGAGAAAAAAATTCAGCTGAAGAGATGAAGCTGTTAGTGTGCACGATGCAGAAGCATAAATCATCATTTTTTGTTGTGCCGTTTTACTGACTAACTGGCTGTATGTATCAGTGTGCGGTAACGTAGAAAACACTTCGACGACAGTTGGTCGAGTCGTATCACGACGCTTATTGTCACATTTCTTCAGTGAAACAATTCCGCTGTTCGAGCACGAAAATGGCTCCTTTCATTTCAGAATTTATTCTCTCAAATCGACGTCAATTTTTGTTTCTTTTTTATTCACCTGTTTATTTCTGTGTTAACGTCCATTAAGAATGCAAATTCATAAGAACGCCACTCAACATCATTCGATATGTGTATTTGTCTCTGTTCATATCTGCGTTTACGACTTTGTCTGTCTGTGTTTGTATGTTTAAGCATTCTAACGATAATTTCAATCCTTCGAAAGTATTTCCGCCTAAAATATAAAGTAAACGACGCATCTATATACTCCTCTATTCCGACTTGGCTCTCTGTTCAATTTCGCCTTTATGCATTGAATTTAGGATGAATTGTAATCAGTTGAAACGTATGAAAATGAGCCAGTCGTAATTGCTTGAATAAAAGCTCTTGCGATTAAAATTTGCACTAACACTTAGCTGGGAGGTGCAGTGATTATCGAACGGAGGCCATCTGTTCATAGCCATGGACCTATGCCCGCTGGTGGAATGGCATCTGTGGTTGTTTTGTTGATGGGGCAACAAACAATGCTTCAGTTCTGAAAGAAGGCTATGCACGTAGCCGCTCTGATGGTTTGCACGAGCATATGTCAATTGTGATAACGTTTTCTAGCTTCTTATGCTGGTGTTCGTGAAAAGCCTACATTTTTCATGTCTCTTTAAACGCGGGGCTCTTATTTCAGAGGGCTTCAATTCAAAAGAGGCTTATATTCACGCAAGCGCAGTATCAAAGGCGATATGGATACGTCCCCCATTTTGTCAAGAAGATTTCTACTCATTTGTTCTGAACTCTTCCCTACCCCCCTCCCCAACCCCCATTTCACCTACTCCTTCTCGCCTCTCTCTCCCACATCTCGCCATATGCATTCATGCAATCCCTCATTTGTTTCCTCCTTCATTACGAAGAACTAGTAATGGAATATTAGAGAAGTTTTTCCTTCGGTTAACTTTTTTATGCGATGCATTTGTTTGTCTGCCTCCTTCAGCAGCATTAGCACCTAGCACCTTTGTATGGCTAAGGTATACACTGAGGATATGCGCGACCACACAATTTAGTACGCAAATGTGCCTATTGTTCTAGTTTTTTTTTTAAAAATAGTTCTGTAAAACGTGAATTCGACATTGCCGAATATTCTTGCCGAATGCACAGCCACATTGGTGAATTCACCGTTTCTTTCTTCATTAATTTTTCTGAATATCGATTCACAGTAAAGGTAGGCACAAAGCTTAGAGGGAGTCGATTGCATAAAAGTTTGGGATGCGGTAAAATATTCGACTATTGTAAAGTAAAGGTTTTTATTTAACCGTGACCTTTTGATTTTCAAGGTTCTTTATTCATATCCTCATTAAAATTCTGACAGCGCAAAGGAGAAAGTCTTCGATGAATTTTGCGCTGTAATTGTTTTGCTTATTTCATCAAGCAATTGAAGGCAATTGACTAAAGTATTCTTGATGATAACAATGACAGTCATACTGTATAATTTTACAAATGTAATCTGTTCTATCGATCCCTTTTCCATCCGTCGGCTTATTCACTGGGTGGATGAAAAGAACGGATGATGGGTAAAGATTTAACCGGTGAGTGGTTTTTAAACCTTGATCGATTGATAGATTCAATGGAGGTCTCATTCAAATAGCCCAGCGACTCGAATGTTACAAGTTGCGTTTGTAATGACGGATTGCAACTGTTTGAATAAGATACCACTATTGATAAGTGTCTCGCTTGTAATCAGTCGCTCTTCTGATTAGATTATCCCGGTTTGTTCGCAATAAAAAACGGTATCAGTGCGAGCGTTGAAAAGCTTGATAGCTTGCTAACAGTTGAGGTGTGTGTAAGTGAATATGCCGATTAACTAGAGACTATAGAATTGCTTCGCTGTGAATGTTAAACTTTTGGAATAACTGCGGAATTTGTGGAAACGAAAGCGAGCGACCAATTTCTACTAGATATGTCACTGCTGAAAATATACTCCTGTACCGATTCCGTTCGTTTTTCTTTGCAACTATACTAGTGGTAATTAGTTGAAAAATGTTGCTATATGCTGAAAGAACCGGAAGTCATGTATTTCTGCGAGGAGTATCTTCGATAGTACTTCCAGATGGCGCGACAAATAATAGCAGATTGCTGTGCAATTGATTGATGGGGTTGTACAGTGTTCTTGAGTGTAAAGAAAGTGTTTTAACAAAAATGTTTCTGCTACTCAGGCAAACTTCTCTAGTGTTAGGTGTCACGCAACGATTGATGAGAGGGAGGATTGTTGTATTTAGAGAACAGCATTGGGTATTAGGTGTATGCTTGCACAAAGATAAGAAGGCTTAAACAAGGTGGTGCACCATTCAATCACAATTGTTAAGGGTCCAATGAATGTATGACTGCTTGCTCGAGAGGGCGTTCTGTTCTGTGATGGTGGTGGTAGTGGTAGTAGTGGTGTTGAATGTTGGAAGAGGGCGTCGACGAGAGGCGGGGCGATGCCATCGGCCAAAATCATCTCTCCTTGCGAGCACTTCTCTCTCTCCCGCTGGCAGTAATATTCGTATGTTGAATGCCCTTGATCGTCGTACCTGTCGACACCTGAATGTGTTCAGCTATATACTCAAGACTTATAGCTTTCATTGGCATGTTTTATCTGCACATCCACAAAATTCCTCTCCTGCTGTCTTCTCCATCTCCTCACCCTCTTCGATCGCTTCCATCAGTCTTGTTCCATTTGCTTCGTGATCTTGCTCGTCTATTCGATATATTTAGGCGCAACCTTAATGACTAATTGTCGATGATTGCGGAAATCTTGCGATCAATACGCATTAAATCACTTCGTTGCCTATACGCATCAACACTTTGTCTCGTTGATTTGTCTCTGGTTAAGACCGCAATTCGGCGATGGTTCGGCTCGTTTACGTTCCTTCCATCTCTTCATCTCTTCAACGATCACTCCAGATTTGGAGCTTTTTAACTTGTGACTTTTTAGAATTAGATAGAATAGTTCATGAAAACTAAATTTCAAATATTCGCAGTCCTTTGTTATATGGCTCAGTCCTGTGATCGTGGAAGCAATAATATTATGATCCGTACCGTAAAAATATCTCTCTTCAATACTTGCAGCTACATACTTTTTGCATAAAGCTACAGAAAGTGCCGTACACTGATAATGTCTTACTTAAATGTTTGCTGTTTTGCAATTGCTTTATATTTTCAGCAGCAATTATCTGTTACTGTATGCATGAGCATTCTTGAAATATGCGCTTTGGTTTAATGTGCACTCAGTGAGGCAATCTAGATAATTTATACCTATACATGGCTGCAGGTGAAAAGACTTTGGGGAGCTTTTCTTCTGCATATACGTTGAAGTAGGAGGTATTTCTTTATTCTATCATATCATGTTGTAAAAGATGCAGTACTTGTGTTTGAAAATAGAATTTATCAGGGTTTTTGCGTTTTATTACCGTAACACAGTACCGTATTTGTTTGGGGAAGGACAGCGCAGTATTTACAAAACAGGTTTACTGGCAACACCACACCAGAATATGCAAAACATTTAGTGAATTTTGCCATTCTACTGTGTTTAGACCAGTTTGGATTATTGATAGAGTGTATTTGCAGTTTTCAGAATTACCTAATACTATGCCAATACTTTTTGAGACAAAATGACGGTATTCTGTATGTATTAAAAATAAATAGGTGTAGTGACCAAAAATGTTTCAGAAGGCTGAACGACCAACAATTTCTGCAGAAAGTGAGATAATAAGTGCGTGTCAACTCTGAGAAAAATATATATAATATCGCTGGTGCAGCCTGTCCAATTAACTAATTTTGAGCAGTTGCCTCAGTAGAGCGGTGAACAAATTCTTAGCTTGATAGCTGTCTTGGTCGCGTTCATTATGATTATATAGCGTCAGTGATCGCAGTGCAGTAGATGATGAAATATTTTACATTCTGGGAGCATTTCATCGCTGTGATTTTAACAAAGAATTAACACTTATTTGTAAATGAGATTTCCCATGATAAAGTATCACTTGGTTGATCGATGAGGTAAATCGAGGTTGGTTGAAAGGCGCTGATGAAGGAGCGAATTATGATTACAGCTTTCGATGCATTCCAATGCAAACTTTAAAGCAACGTTAGCTTATGAAAACAGTCTATAACGCTCTTTATTCTATGAAACCATAGTCTATAAAAGCACAACGCTATTTCCAGCGTTCTTTGCCAATGTAATATTCCACTTCTCCATTTAATTTATAATGATTCTCGACTCGACGAAGCGCATTGGGCGTAAAAGATTTTTTTGTTCTGATTTGTGCTGAGTAACTGTTGCGTCAAAAACGGCGCATTTGGTAGTTATTTGACTGGGCTTGCATTTATCACATGCAACGGTTTTATTGCAACGTTGCATCTGACTCTCTTCGTGTTTCTTGCTCATGATGGCAGAATTGAATTCGTTCAGTTGTTGACGCAAATAGCGATTGTCAAAGAAAAATCATGATATAAGCAGTCATATTCTACAGTAGACGAATGTATCGTATGACTTGCAATAGAACCTCGGGGTTTAATCAACTTTTCGAGGTTTCTTTAAAAAAGGAGGAAGATATTATTTTGCAACGATATTTTGATACGCTTTCAAAGAAGCATCCAAGGCACTGATTCCATAAAGCTGCATGCCGTATATCCTTGGAAATTTGACCTCCTGTTGAAATAGTTAAATATCTCTGGGCAGTTTAGAAGGCAACAATAAAACATCTATAGTTCAAAATGAAGCCACATGAAAGTATGGAAGGCAACAGTAATGTAACCGTGTGGTTAACTGAACCATCATTGGGCGCATTCTTAATCAAAATGCACAACTTTGGTTAAGTTTGAGGGTGACTAGTGATTGCGGTATGAGACAAAACGCCACATAAACAGAAAAAATTTCAGTTCGCTTTCGAGACCCCCAGCAGATGTGATCTTGAGCCATGAACTATCATCTTTTTCATTGCATCTTCGAAAAACCACTGCAGTTAACCTAAAAATTGTCACTTTTTGAAGGAAACCCCACGTTTAAAATCCATCTCTTTTGCAACAGATCGACTTTCTCTCCAAATCTGAGCAGGCCTGAAATGTATTTGAGAAGATTGTTAAGTGTAGAACAATGGCTGACCTTTTATATCTTTCACTCCCCTACTTTCTGGCAATGATCATACTTTATGAGAAGGTGAGAGAGATTGTTGATAAAGAGAGGAGGGGAAGGCAAGAGGATTCGATATTAAAAGAGAGATCTTTTTCATTTGAATAGGGAGAATGAGGGAGAGAGGAAGGGAGGGTAAGATATCGAGACCGACTTCTTTTCGTATTCCAGTTAGCATGGCATTCTCACATCTTCACTCTTCAGACGAACAGTCCGAATGCGAAAATTGAAAACGCAATGTTGAGTTTTTTCTATTATAGACTTTTATTGCGAAAGAGATTAGAAATGAAATGAAATTCCATCGGTGTATTATTTCGAGAAATGTTGTCTAGTCATCGTCAGCCATCGTCTCGACAAACCTCACTTCTTTAAGGTCGCTAAAATTTTTCAATATATACCAACGTTTAGGCTGCTTCGAAAAGAATAAATAAACAGACGATACTTTCTTTATGAAAATTTCCGTTTTTTCTTTTTTTTTCTCAAATACATTTCTCCATTTTATCTCACTATGCAAATTTTCTAAGCAATTAACGACATATATATTTTTTGCTGAAAGAGAGCGCTAAAAATAATGCTATTCGTTGTCCATAGTGCTAATCACAACGAGTAGAGTCGGTTTTTTGAGGTGTACGAGAGTGTTTCTGATATGTTTTCATTTGTGTCTTTTGCTGCTAATTGCAGCTTGTGAGCTGCACCCATCAACTGGTGAGCAGCTCCATATGCTTACTGCTCGAGACCGACGACAAAGAAAATGAATTCATTTAAATGCGTTGTGTTGCAAAATGCTGGTCAACCAAAATTTTTTAGCTTGAACACTCCTCATAACATTGCAACAAAAATCCGCACAAAGACACGAATTTTTGACAATCTGAATTTTTTTCCCGGTTGGGGGGAGGGGGGAGGAGGAGGGAGAGTTGGGGGTGAGGATTCAGAGTTCACCGTATTCTTCTCTCATCCCTTCGCGACCTCTCCTAGTCTCCGCGCTTTAGTATACGACCACTTATTTATAGGAAAACGTGAAATTGTAAGTGAGTGCATTTGATAGTTTCGTTGTCCTTGATATCAGTGATAGCTGTGACGTCCTCATGTTTCTATCGACAATCTCCTTTACACTTTTCGCTCACGAAAAAGTTTTCGAGAAGGAAATTGAGTGGTATCAATTATCAGTTTGTTTTTTTGCAGGTATTACCATCACGTTGAAATTACAAAAGTGAAGACACCTTTACTAATGAGCAGCAGCGTACTTGGAATACCACATAACGCTTTGTCTTTACTTCCATGCCTAAATGACCTGAGTTTACGAAAATTTATTTACTGCTGCCTTGTTGATCTTCTTATCGAAATATGCTCATCCCTCTCTCATCATCTCAGTTTAATTTCAGCTGTTTCATTTCTTTTGCCGCGTAAAATCGACATTCACCTATTGCGCTTCTCTGGGGAAATTATTCGGGATTCTCGACTCTATATATTATGCAGAGTTAGCTAATGGAAATGAGATACCGTTTTATTGAGAGTGAGTGGAATTAATGCGTGCTCGTGAATATTCGAAATAACGTCAAAGAGATCTGTCATGTTGTTCCGCGAGATTAACTGCTGATTATCTCATGAATAAAGCGCATCGCAGCTACTCTCTCGCTGATCTTATTATCGCTGAAAGTTATTTAATGTTAATACCTTTCCTTATTTGTGCACTCGAAGAAGTTCTCTAACTGGTAAATTTCCTGGATCTTTCAAAGTGTTCTGTTGAGACGTAGAGGTCATGTTTGCAGGGAAAGGGAACTAGAACAGGAGTGGGATGAGCATGCTGGAGGAGAGGGTTATAACTTCAGATAAGATATCCCTGCAATATTTGACATTACTTTTAAAGTACTCAGAAACTAAAAGGAGGATGGGAGTTGAGATTTTGCTCGAAATTTTCCAAGAAAGCGATGAGAAATACCTCGTTTTCAGAAATTTCAGAGAGAGAGAACTGATGTCGTGAAGAAAGACTATTAATTAGTGAAGCTTTTTAAGCTATTTATGTGCGGATCGATATACCAAGTGATGACTCATCGGCTTTACAGCACATTCAGTTTCACAATGCACAGAGAACATTTCGAGAATTTAACGCTCAGTGCTTCTTGCAAAACAGAAATTTGAATGCTTCCGGTCGAGAAGGGTTCGCCTGAAAACATCAACGAATGAGAGCCATTAAAAACTACATTCCAATAAGAGGGAATCGGGGCAAATAGTTGGAGCACCGTTTCATCGCTCCATCTTCTTAGCCGTATAAATTTGGTTATAGAGATTTAAGGTTTTCAGACAAGTTATATTGGAAAAGATTGACTCACGTTCTTCATGGTTGGTGGGTGCGGTTCAAGCGCCTTCTGATTAGAAAAAAGGTGGGGGTATAGGGGGAAGGAGGGAAAAAGAGAGGGAAAGAGGGAGGGAAGACAAAGAGGGGAAGAGAGAAGCACTTGAATGTATTGCAGAATTTGCAATATTTGATAGCAAAATTTGGTCAATAAGAACGTAATCGATGAAATAGTTCAGTCATTCATTTGCCAGGAGGCGATACTTAGATTTACGGAGTTTTCATGAAAACTGCTAAAAACGACGCAACTTTTCAATGCTCAACTTACATGTAACTTACAAGTTGTAGTAGCGTCGTACCTCTCTCTCACTTCCTTTTCTCCCCTTTGTGTCCCTCTTAAAGGAATTGAATTCACAGTTTTCTTTCTCTTTTTTCCCGCTTAATAATTATGACACCATATGAAATCGAAGATTGACCAGACATTTTCTCTTGTTTATTTTTTTTCATTGACATTTCCTCTTGCCTCATTTCTGTATTCGATTTTCAATTCCCAACAACAATAGTAATAGTGGTCATTATTCCATTTATATCCTATCCAGTCTACGAGGTTACTGCATTACTTATACCACAATCACTTATACCACAAAGCACCCCCCTATTGCCTAGGTCCTTACCCACCAAAGGGGTTATTGATAGGGTGCGAACATCCTTCCTCAGATATTGGTCACTTTTGTTTCTTTTGGCTATTCAAGCAACTTACCACTTTGCTAGCGATAATATCTTTGACTGAAAGTCCTCTTCCTTACAGCGTCACTGTGAAGAGCCGGAAATGTTTTTCATTAATTGAGTTGTTCTCGTTCTTTTTTTCAATATAGATCTCTTTCGTATAGTCTATGGGGTAATAGAATCTCGCCAAATGTTGCAAATTGGTGGATCTTAGCTACTGCTATGGTGCTAGAGATTTCGAAAGTGCAAGAGGTTTAAAGTTAAACAATAGTTTCCTATGCTCCTCCGAACCGGTATTCTACGAATAGAGGTTATTATTATTGATCGTTTTGTTACTGCTATATTACTAGCGCTATGCGGCCACCATTAATTTATGATATAAAGGTAGATGAGGGCTCAACAGTGTCACAAACAAATTCATGTGGGATAAACTATGGGATAGAGTTTCTGAGCGAAACGTCTCGAAGAAGCTAACCAGAATGGAGTGCAAAAGGTTCGGGATGAAGAGTGGAAGAAGAGTGGGAGCGGGTCATGCTGAATGCATTGCATTTGGTTGTTGAACTAGCTTCGCTCTTGTCGAGTTGATCCCGATGTTTGCTCAACAGTTTGGCTCTTAACCGTTTCAACACGCCCATACACTTATACTGTCATCATTCGTTGAGCGTTATTCGCTAATTTGAGCACTGTTGAACTTCTTTCATATGAGTTTCTTTTCGTTTCCTCATCTCGAACATTCAAGTGCTTGAGAAAATAGCAACGAAATTCTGGGAATGACACTAATAACGTTCGATGATCCAGTGAGGGGTGGGTCCATAACTCTGCCCTATAACTCGAACCATTGACTGCTTGTGATCTCTTGCTATCGAGCGTCAAGCTTCTATCGTGTAGTTAACCTTTAATAACCTCATTCATCTTGATTTTGCAGACTCCTGAGAAAACGCGTTCTGAGAGCATCATATATGCGCTTATTTGCAAGCTTTTCATGCCATATTCACTAGCTTTACTTTACTCTGTGAATTCTTAGAGACGAACGACGATGCATGCTTGTGGGAAAATAAATTCTCGTTTCGATTCGAGGTTGCTGATGTTATTGAGTTAGCATAGTCTATACCACGCCAAGAAGCGATCTTCTGACCTTGTCACATTTGAAGTCATAAAATTTACCAGTCAACTCCTTGAGAAACCCGTTGAGATGGCTCTGTAATTGAAGGAAAATCGCATTTTTCGTCATATCAACCTACTCTAAGTAGTAAATGAATGGAATTGCAAGAACTCATTTCATCTGATTTACGTTCCCTCTTATTTGATTCCTCGTTGCGAGCTTTTGCAAATTTTGCGATCTGCAGTTGCAAGCAGCATTGCGTTATTGCTGTTCTTTTATTTATTTGCTTGTATGTGTGTTTACATACCGAACAGATTCAAATGAGAAGCGACGAAAGCTATGCTAGCGGAATTCTGTGCGTAATAGGTTGATCTCACATATCATTGTTCTTAATTGGTGTTCAGATTTAAAAATAGGTATAAACATTCAGGGGTGAGAAAGAAAAATGTCTGCGTTTTAAGTGGGCTGATTTTTTATTTTGACTCTTTTATAGATCAGTGAGGATAACAAATGTATTATTTCACATATTATTTGTGGGCAAATTACAGAAATGGGCAAACAAATTAATAAGTTAAAAAGCACATAGTTTGCCCACTTTGCTGGTATGCTTTTCCAATTGTCATTTGTGCAGTTTCTCTAATTCGCGAATGTTTTCGCAACAATTTACACCACAGCATTTGCAATCTGAGAACGTATTCCTTTCGGAACTGCTGTACTCCCCCTGACAAGAATAACAAAATAAAGAAAGTATCCTTAGGAGAGAGGTGTGGAGGAGGGCCGTATTTGCTTGAATGCCAGTCTATTTTCCTGACTTGGCGCATCTACTTAGTTTGTGTGTCACGTTGTAGCCACTCTCGACACCGCATTCATTTGTTGTGTTATATAAGATTGCTGTTATTTGTTTGTTGTTTGCTGAGCAAATTGCCCTTTCGCGCATAACGCCGAACTTTATTATACGCTGTTTGCCCTCTGTTATTGCAACACTTTGAAAGTATCTCCGAGTCGCTGTTGTGATGTTGAATGCAACATAACAATTGTAAGTACACAGCTGTTATTGCACAAGCACCTAAAGCCCTTGAAAGACACTCCTAACATTCACTTACGAGTGGAATAAGTTATTTCAATAAGGGGCGCTTCACTATAAATTTTTGCAATGATAAGAATCAGTGGTATTAGTGATAAAATCCGATGGAATGAAATTGTCATTAAACTTATCTCTACAGGATGTTCGTATGCGGAATTTTCTAATGATTCAAGAAGAGAAAAGTAGAGGGGAGGGAGGGAGATGAGGAGTCACCCATATTTGACTGGAATGTAGGCTGTTATTGATCAAATCTTCCCTCACTCTCACATAAGAATATGGCTATAGGCGTCGTTGAGCGTAGCTGCTCATGAATCAGTTGATCTGATGTTGATAATTAGTTAGCAGATAAACCTTTGAAGACTCTTTTGCATTTGCGCTGACTTTCAGTATATTGCAGCGGAAAGTTGTTTCACTTGCAGTACACTCGTTCTTCTTCGAACGAATTCCAACCTTTCACATCCTTATACACCAAGCTCTTTCATCCGAAATGACCTAGTTCAAGAAGAGAAATCTTGAACACGGCCGATTTATCGCTACTACTGATTTCAGGACGCGAAAATGTTTTCTCCAGTTTTCAGTAAGAGGATTTCTCTTCTGAATAAGAAATTTGTCTAATCACTGGTTTCGCTACTGCACTGAGGGCATGCGCCTTATTAGCCCTATAATTGAGCGCAACTCTTATTTGCGATCTTCTCTTTGCTATTGTTGTTCGACGACTCATTTCACTACTCGACTATTTTTTTCTGATATTTACACATTAAGTGAAATAGTGATTGGTTGCGATTACTTGGGATTATCCTCAATAGGAACAAGCTGAATTACTTTGGGTCTTTTTTATTCAGTAGGAGAGGTGGGGTGGGCGGGGGAGTGGAGAGGCCGAGAGAGAGGTGGTGAGGGAAAAAGTATGGAGAATAGAAACCGAGACGAGCTAAACCGATGTCTTTTCCCAATAAAACAGTATTAGAAATAAATGAAGCTGAGTCTAAGCGACACATCACCTTGCTATGCCTTTACTTTTTTTGAGCGGAGCAGTCTTGGCAGTGGATTCAATCTCAGCAGTGTGCATCACAAGTTATTATAAACCGTTGATCGTTTCCTGGCTGCTGCAAGCTTCATCTCCTCAAGGCTCTTCCCGAATTGTGAAGCATTGTGGAAAGTATATAGTATGAAGCAGGGTGCAAGAGTGCCGTGCCGCAATATTTCATCTGTGCCACTCGATAAGTGCTCACTTTTATGAATCAAATCTTACTTCCTTCAGAGCTATACTTTTTAAACACGAGTCTCGTGCAGTCATCGGTAGCAATGAGCTGTTTCCGTCCCCTCCGCCCCCTTCTCAAATTCCTGAGCTCTTTGTATATCAGCGTTAAATGACGGTATCGAGATCCTAGAAAACTGTCCAACACTATTTCCGTCTTCAGGAAATTGTGCGCGTCTATGCGATCAATGGTTGTCTCTAATTTTCTTTTTTTTTGCATTTATTTGTCCGATATTTAGGAGGTGGTAAACGTTTGCCCATCATATAATCGCTATTACACTGGGAATAAGGAAATTCGCTTCTTTGGTTCATAAATTGCAGCAACAATGAGTCAGCAGTAATGGTTAGCAAAGCACCTAGCATCGAGAAGCATGGCTGAATACACAGAGATTTTCTTTCATGTCAGAATATTTCGAAGAGGTAATCGAATTTTATAAGAAACGCCTCAAATTATTGTTACCTTGTGAGCATTGCTATTACCACATGGTAGTAGGGGACTGAGTGCTCGAATTTTAAATCTGAGATAATTTGAATTGGGCTGTTTGATTCGAGGATTTCAGCTATCCACAAATTTGTGATCAGCTCCTGCTCCCGTTCCTTCTCGTTTGTCTCATCAGCTGCGCTTCCTGTATATCCCTATTCGGCTCTTCTTGTTCTGTTGTCACTCGGTCACAACCTCTCTTAGATTCCTCACTAAATCGAAAATTTCCACTTGCTGAAGAGTGTTACATGAGTAAAATGTGAGAACATCGTTGCAGTAGGCGTATGAAGCTTTTTCGCAGAGCACTACACAGTTAGCACTTAGCAGCAAACGTTTGATGAATGATGCCCAGCATTCTTCTTTAATCATCTTCGAAAAAAATCACCAACGGCACTGTGGCTAGATTCACTTAAGCGCCTCCGAGCGTCGAGCTCTGATTATTTGATATGTGGTGTGGCGCTAGCAGCATCTTCTGGTCACCTCTGCATCTCTTTATCGCCTTATCACCGTCTTATCACTCGTGGCTCAATAGTTATAGAGCTGATCCTTACAGATCACGCTGATCTCGTTTATAATGTTAACGGAACAGCGATGAATTTTATTTCTTGATGGGTTGCAGTTCGTTTCACAATCCAATAGAAAACAGTTTCAGTAAGAAAGTCGATCGGTCATTGAGTAAACCCCTGAAATATCGGTACTTTCAATCTGCTCCATGTTGATTGTTGTGTTTTGTTGGAGTGAATTTCAAAGCACTCTTTCCTTAGTATATCTTACCGTTTGCCACATATCTTTTCTTTCGATTCAAATATTACCACACATTCCATCCCACTTTCTTTCCCTCTGCTATCTGATATTACTTCTGCTTTATTATAATTCAGCAGATATTGGCGCATTTAACGACTTCGCCCATTTACGAATGTAAATGGATTTTCTAGGTTATGGGATAACTCTAGAACTGGTAGGCTACGGAGGGAGGGTGTGGGAGGAGGCGAAGGGGGAGGTAAAGGAGATGGTGAGAGTTGAAGAGGAAGAAAGAAAAGCTGCATACTGAACTTTTAGGGACCTCCTCTTGCAGTTTGATGGTACTGAACCTTACTTCAAATGCTTCAAGTAATCAGATTTTCACACCTCTTTCGAAAATTCGAAGTCAGAAACAAAATTCATCGCTGAAAATTATCTTTGTTTGTCACTGCCCAATAGGTAAGTGCAGTGATTGCATTCCTCTTTCGAGTTTGCGTGCTCATTAAAAGTAAGCGGAAAGCGGTTGATAGTGACCTGAATTGTGTGATTGAAATTCGCTGATAACTAAGTCGAAATCAGTTGATAACTGAATTCCAAATCACTGGTGGCCTAAACGTGAGACTGATTGATGTCTCATATCAGAATTCTATCACAGTTAACTGCTAAACACAACTAAAGTCAGTCGATAAGTCAACTTAGCATCAGAGTTAATTAAAATCCGGGACTGAGAGCAAATGGCGCATAAAATCGGAACAGATTAATAACCAGAGTAAAATCTATTCCTACCCGTGAGCGAGAGTTATTAATAGCTAGAATTGAAGTCAAATAATAACTGAAATTGAAGTGGATCACTGCTAGAATTTAAAATTGGCCAGTGACCAGAATTAATCGCCGCAGTTAAAACTGATTAATCACTACTTAAAAGATGATTGGTTCAGATATCTTCTAGAACATCGAATCATTGGGATATCCGAATTGTCATCTGGGCCACACACACGTATTGATGGCATTTTCACGTCTTCTATTGGTTTCTTCTCTTTATTTTTTCACTCGTTCTTTGGAACTTTACACTTTTCATAGCTGTTCGCGTCGTACAATTGCCGTTAGCGAGTGCATTCCCTCGAACAATTCAACTTTTTTGCTCATCCCACGCGTTTGTCTAACAAATTCACTGCAGTGAGATCTCACTCGTATGAACTTATTCCCGAAAATTTTTTATTTTTTCTCCCATTCAATTTCCCATGTTCCCTCCCATTTAGAAAGGTGACAGTTGATCCCGTTATCTCCATCAATCAGGTCTTTTCCGAGTTCGAAAAAAAATGCATGTAGATCCCCCCCCCCCCCCTTCTCCACCTCCCTCACCCTCATTAATTGCTCTATGCCAACCTCCCTTTTCCTTTCCCCTATTTAAAACACTATCGCCTCATTAAGTCAATGTCAGACTTTTCTCATGTTCTAAAATTCCGAGTATGCTATGTGACGTAGTAAATTTCCAAGACTTGTATCTCGCCATTTATCGGCTAATTTACGAAAGAGAGGCACCAACAACGCTTGATGGGCATCGATATTCCACGATGAAAGTTCAGCAATGACGTATGATATAAAAAACGCGGTCACAGTGGATCCTTTAGCTATGCCTTTTTCATTCGTTGGGCCGATTTTGCAAGCTGGTGAATGGTTCATTTGTCTGTATGTGCTTCTTGAATTTTTGCAAAAATTAAAGTTGCTGTGAAAACAGCACGTTTGTGTGTATGTATCTGTTTGCATTTATCTTCATATCTGAGTTGTTGCTCCCAAATCGTTGAAATTGAAATCGAATTTTAGTTGGTGCGATCTTTCTTCTAGAATGCTTCGAAGAAATTTTTCCAATTCTCCAGCTCCGAGGGATTGTGTACACCTTAAGGCACAATGGAATTTGCGTACACAAACTTTACTATATAGTTTTTCAAACGAAAGCAAAAATATAGGCTTTTCCACTCGAGTTTCACGAAATGGCTTGTAAACGTTGAACGTGCAAAAATCCATCGATTCTCCTAAACCTTCATAGCTCATTCCGACTCGACAATTAAGAGCGACTCTGACTGCAGCAGCCAATCACTGATTGTATTTCATTCCTAAAAAATCTTCCTACATCTTAACATTGCATCACATGATGCAAATTTTGTGACAAAATTATCGCGTTAATACAATCTGTGCAACAAATGTAATTAGGGTCTATATTCATTTCTTAATTCAACCTCAAGAGGCGTTTAAGCGACCCGCTTCTTTTCTAGCTGAATTTCCATGTTTTCTGAGAATTTCCTTTAACGTTTGCTGACTTCATTATTCAGCCAGCACACAATTTCACATCAATAGCGCTTCACCTATCAAATACCCGTTCGTTTCGTTGTGTGCCACCGTTGACAAGGGCAGTTATTCACTGCGAGTGCTCACGCATGTAAAACACCTCAGCGAAATACTGAATTCGTACTGTTCGGTACTCGAACAATACAGTGGTATGTGTTGCATAGTGGAGTGCTTTGAATAAGGAAATTTTTCTCGGTGGTGGTCGATGATGCCTTTTGCGTGGCGATGATTCAGTGGTGCGATGACTGTAATTGCGAAACTGCTTTCTTTTTTTCTTAAAAGTTTGCAAAATTCTGAACTGTCTGCGATTCAAAGAGTAACTTGAACGCTCGATTCAATTGATACTTCATCAGTTGCCATAGGGCATTTAACGAGAAGTTTTTAATGCGTTGTATAGAATATTGCAGTGATTTGATGAATTAGCGGAAGTGAAATTTAGAAAAGTCTCACTGCGAATGGTTTCCTCAGGCGGACTCAAAAGGCGTTATCCTCGCGTATTGGTCAATCAATAGTACTGCTACTAATATAATAGTATGAGTTGAATTTCACTTTGCCTAGACAGCTAGATGATTGCGTGACAGTGTGATTCGCGCAAAGCCATATCATATAATCTGTCATTGCGCTAAGGAAGGGATGAACTGTCGACTGAAAATACTCACCGTTTTGTTGGGAATGGACAACTGGTTCACTGTAAAATCTCAGGTGAAACTCCATAAGCGCCATGCTTTCAACTCAGTGCAAATTTATATCGGCTGAAAATTTCTGCGAATAACATTCTCTATTTGACTAATACCATCTTCCTTAGTACATTCCTTTTTCTATCATCAATTTTGCAAAGGTAAAGTAGTTCAATGCGCTTGGAGCACTGCATGTTATTTATTGCACTTGCGCAGAATTCTGTGGAAATAATCCATCCTACTCTATGAAATCATCTCTCAGTAAAACTTTCATAGAAGTTTCCATGGGCTTTCTCGATGGTGTACGGTATGTTGATTGCCAAAATCTGATGCACACTTAACGGTATTGATGAATGCAAACGCCGAATCATTCGTCGCGATGCATTTGTGCCGTTCCATAGCTTACCTCCGCTCAGTGCCGATCGACAACACACCACTCCTTCAGCTTTTGTTGGTTGTTGTCGGAAAGTGTCTATTGCTTTCGAACGATTCCTTAATGAATTGTTCTTAACGAGCATATAGTTTATACCCCATTCAAAAAAATCCACTTATTGCTTCGCTATTGCGCTTATTTTATTGCAGAGAAATTGTAGTGCGTTAGAATAATTTTCTGCTTTCTCCTACCAACTTCCTTATCCCTCCGAAGAGGCTAGGGAAGTTGATAGATAAGGTTAGATTGGCTAGCTGCTCTTTTTCGGAATATTTGCTGGATGAACTAGCTTGTATTGTGGATAGCAATATTTGTTGGCTGTTATCAATTGTTGAACTCTAAATGCACTTTGATTATACAAAAATGCATTTCCTCAATCGTGTTTATAAGGTGCATTATCGATAATCAGTGCAGTCGAGGTGAATGATTTGTACGAAAGCTGGATTTAAGAAAGCATGGATCTGCGAAAGTTTCAGGGAATGAGGGAGGTGCTGAGGTTGCAGGTGCTGTTAGTGCTCATTTTTGTGCACACAGTGCTTGCGGCACGAAGAATACGCTATGGGCGTGCACAGTCCTGTAAGTCATTATTCACTTCACAGGCATCGCAGCGAATCACTTCAAAAAATAAATGAAAATTATGTGGGAATATATCAACTCATCTTTCTTTGGTGTAATTTAATTATTGATTACTTGTACTTAATTTCCTTCGAGTGTTCCATCTCACCTATGAATTAATGTGATATCTACGATATCTGGTTGTTAATAATATGAGAGGATAAAATGATGACAGTGGTAATATGAAATGGTAATTGGAACATGATAATGAACTGAAATTTCGATAATCAATTGCATTGTTAATCGCAGGGAAACATTTCACTGAACATGAATTGATCGAGTGCGCTGCAAAAATTTTTCCACGTAATTTGGTAATAAGTGCTCATTCGAATTCGCTTAATGAATTTGAGGGATTCATATCACCCCGATATTTTTCACATTTTCCTAAAAATTTCACCAGGTATCGGGACGAATTTCTTGCAGTACGCTAAAGCCCGATAAAGGGATTTCAGAAATTCTCATTAATGGAGCGGTTTTTCACTCTTTAAGTGAAATTTGCATTTTAATTAGAGTTTGTCAGTGCTATCAGCGAGGAAAAATCGTTTTGCTAGGCTTCTTTCAGGTTGCAAGTCAAGCTTCAATTTTAGCAAGAAAAGCTCTAATTTTCATCGTGAAGTCTCAGCAAACAGTAGTTGCGGCCATATCGATGACTGGCAACACGAATTGTTGCCTGGAAGTGCAATTGCAAAATGCGTTTAATTGTCGGTAAATAAAACAAAAACCAGATTTCCTTTCGGAGCTTCTGCTCCTTCTATTTAAGGCGTTCATTGATGACAGCTCTTTTTTTTTTCAGATGAGCGTCCTCCGGATTTCGGCGGCCAAGGTTTGTGAAGTCTTTTTCTATTACTCACACTTACTGCTCCCCTCTTGTTTGATGCAATCGATCGGTGATTGTTTTTTACCGTCACTTTCTTTTTTCTTTTCTTTCTGAATGAAATATCTGAATATTGAGATCGCTGTTGATAGATGCTGAACTGCTGTGCTTAACGAATTGTAAACTATGAGAAATAATAATGCTGAACGTAGAAGAAGAAATCCGCTTTAAACTACAAGGGATCGGTGATTACGCCTCGAGCCATACTCTTTTTCGCATGCTTTTCTTGCCTTCTGTTCTGTCTCTTTCGCATGATCTTTTGCTTTCGCAAATATGTGTTACTTTCATTGATAAGCAACGAATGTGACACATAAGCAGTAAACACGTAAAATGAACGCATTAATTAGTCGTTCTCAAAAACAGTTTCTTTTCAATGAGCAATCAAAACTCTGAAAGAGGGGATGAAACAATTTAAAGCTGATAATTACTTTATGAGCAGTTTGAGGCAACAAGCGAAATGGATACTTTGATCCGCTGAGTGCCAACTTAGCATGCAAATAAATCCCCAACAGACGCAGACAGGCAAACAGGTGCAAGTAATATATGATAGAATCTCTAATATTGTCGCATAATTTCAACGACGACTCACCCATCTCGAAATACATCCCATAAAGTTTATCTCTTTGCGTACAGAAAAAGGGTGCAAAGTTCAGCACATAAAACTGCGGCTTCCATTTTGGCTCTGGAAAGGAATTGTTCTTGAAAGAGGATGCAGGAAGGGCATCATTGTTTCGTACACTAAGAGAAGTGCAGGGTAGCTTCCTTCCTTATCACTCCACCCTTCCCTGGTTTTTGGATTCTCTATCGGTTACGCTATTTCTATTCGCCGTTCACAAACAGTTAATGAGAATGCTTTCTATCGCTTTTCTATCTTTAAGGAGAGTTCACTTGTCGAAGATTTTTTTCAACGCAGTGGGTTCTTTAAACTGCTATTCACAGTGGTTTCTTTCTTGCTTATGAGACAGACAACCATGTTTCATCGGAAGCATGCTAATAAACGATCGAGGATTCCGGTCATTTACTCGAATAAAGGCATCGCTCGGCTGAACGATTGTGGACCGATTTCAGAATTAACAATAACAGTATATCCGCACGAGCAAGAAGTCCATGATGGTCAGGATGCGATTTTCGATTGTCGTGCAAGGACAGCGGACGGTGCCGTCTATCCAGAAGTGCGGTGGAGTCGCGTCGGCGAACCTCTACCGTCAAGAGCCTATGAAAGCACCGGAAGATTAACGATTCGTCCGGCGCATCAGTCCGATGCTGGGACTTATGTTTGCTCTGCTACATATCTGGGTGCAGTAAAGGAGGCGCATGTGAAGCTTAACGTCATACCTTGTTAGTATTCTCGCTCACTCATAATTTACAGATCTTTCTCTTTTTCTTCGGCCGATATTCTCGGCTTTATCTCGAAACTGCTTCTGGGTGCTATTTGCGGTGCATGCTTCATCTTTTAGCACTTTGTGCTCGGTATTCGCAAGGTCGTCAATTTCATTAGCAAATTTCAAACAGCGGTGATACTGCAAATTCATTTGATTGATATCATTCAATACAATCCACATCGAAATGCTTGCTTCGTCAAAAAGCTTCACTAATTATATTCAAAATATCACATTCTGAACTTTCAAAAGTCGAAATTTCTTGTGTTGTCTTTTTCAATGAAAAGTGGATGAATGATTTATGAAGCGTTATGATGATACTTATTATGCTGATTGAACGCGCGAAGGTATTACCTGATTGATCGGTCTGAACAGGGGTATTGAGATTGTTATTGCCATCGACTTATACATTATTTATCAGGGCCATGAAGTGTCTTCAAATTTTGAACACAAATTTAGCTACAGAGCATCTTAATGGGTGAGGAAAAGGGGTGGGAGGGGAGAACGATTTTCTGAAAAGCAAAATTGAGCATGGGTTTCTCATGGTACCATTGATTATCGTGCGGCGCGGAAGAAGGAGGAGAGGTTTGGAATAAATTAGCAAAAATTTTGAATGCCGTTACTTTTAAGATGCAGCAGTGAGATTACTTGACAACCTGCTCATATTTGAATGTGCCTGATTGAGGAATTATCGATACAGCCTCATAGATTTCATCGGCTGAGATACCCCGCTTTAACGGACAGTCAGTCATTTCTTTTGGAGGAGATATAAGGCGGATGGAAAGTGTGAATTATAATCTGCTGAATATGCAGGAACGCCGAGTCGAAAGCATTGAAACATTTCAAATTTCTATGGTAATCGTTGTAGTAAAACGAAGAATAGTGCACAACTATTTTGGACGGAGGATGAAGCATTTGAAAGAGAAACAGAAAGTAGGGGAGGGGGTGGGGGGAAGGGGGGAGCAGAATTGACTCCAAACGTAGTGAATATTTGATGCCATAATTTATTGTGCAGCTCACTTTTGTGCCTACAAAATGTGCACCTTCTTAGCGCAAAATTTTTCTTGTTTATCAATTCACTCACAAAAGCCTATTGTTATAGACGATGAAACATCGTTTAGAGCGAATATTTTCTGTGACATTTTCGCGCATTTAAGTCGTCATTTTGATATGTTCATATAAATCAGCGAATAATAGACGAATGCAATTTCATGCGAATTACAGTGCCTTTAGTGTTGACGTTTAATTGCGCGTATAATTGCATGTACCACTTAGAATTGACGTTTTGTTTTTCAATGTTTTCCATTCCCTCCCCCTCTCTCTCCTCTTCCCTCTCTCACCCTCTCCCTTTCTCTCTCTCCTTATCATTCTTTGCACTGACATATCCGGCCTTGAAATAATACAACACTTACATACCAATCAACACATCAGTTTACTCCATTACACTATTACTGCCTTTCGTTTAGAAAAAAATTCCACCAATTATGAAGTGGAACACTCGTTCAACGCCAGTCGTTTTTAAATTGCAATTTTTTTATCTTCCAACACCTATTTGCATGTTAGTTAAGAGGTGGAGAGGTGAGGGAGGGAAGGTGGGGAATGGGGGATGTGCTGGGGGGGGGGGGGGGAGAGGAGAGGAATTCACCCATTCATTTATTCAGTAGGAATTTCACTTCACTTGCTTCGCTGGATTGCCACTTCTTTATAGCAGCATCTGGCATGAAATCTGCATCGGGCACATCTCTCTCTTCGCGTCTATCCATCAAATCCGTTTGCAAATGCATTTCGAAGCTAACTAGAGAATGATTCTCTTTGTAAAACATTTTCTTGCCAAATGCGAAAGAAATTGATATTGTGGGAACACTCTTAATCTTCAGGTGATGAGGTATGTGGGATGACTTTTTTGAGCGATTACCTACTGTTACTCTTTTCAGTTCTTGGGAAATTCGTTTTACATTGCCTTAAAAAAAGGAAATCTTTTTCAATTTAAAGTATTTTTGACGAAACGAAAGAAATGCACCCGAATAAGACGAACGATCAATTACTAGCCCCAAGTTGTTAACTTTTTAGCATTCCTCAAAAGTTCACTTCCACCAAGCTTATTCCCACTAAAATATTTTTTCCGAAGGAACTTTTCCGGGAATCCATAGGGGGAATGCACAAAAATTCTCCTTCCACGAGCAATGAATATATGCGTTTTATTGTCTTCTTAAATGCAACTTGATTGTGATCACATTTTTGCTTGTAATCATATATAGTTCCGTTGGTAATTTTAGTATTTATATCGACTGAACTGTTTCTTTGCCATGGGCGATTTTATAAGAGATAAAAGCTAATGGCATGATTATTTTTACACAGGCATTATCTTGAATAGGTGAATTTGGATGCATCAAGCTATGTGAATCTCCCTGCCTCACCTCCTCCTCTCTTCCAGCCACCTTTACATATCCTCCTCTTGACTTTGCTCTCCAACTCCTGACCTCCGCGTAGATTCATCCTCTTTCCTGTTCTCTCAAATCGATGTGCGATTTTCGAAGGATATATAACCAAGTTCAGCACAATTTATGGAACTGTGCTGACATATCTGTAAAGTAGAAATGTGATTCAGCAAGCAGCGCTGAAATTATTGCAATCTCAACTACGTTGAAATTGTTGAGGAAAAATTAGACTATCTGTAAAGGAAACGCAAATGAAATATCCCTTTAACGCAACAATTAAGCAACACTAATATATTCTCAAAATTTTGCTATTCGTATAAATCTCCAAATTTTTCAATGGACTTCAAATGTTCGGGTTGGGAGTGGAATTTAATAAGAATATAGATGGAATAAATCAAATGAGAAATTTCAAGTAAGGCGTTCAAAAGTAACAAATCTTTTGCCTCCTTTTTGCTTTTTTTCGAACAAATTTTCATCTTTACAAAATTTCTCAGCTGTTGGGAGATGGATTTCATTATTGCTCATATATGATCTTAAATCTTCGCGATTTGTTGTTTAGCTTCCCTTCAGATAATATAGGGGTTACAACGGTTACAACGGAGCACCAAAGATTCAGTTTCGTGTCCTGAACAAACTGATGAGAGAATAAATGACTGATTTCAGCTGGACCTCAAGAAATGCAAGGGGGCCTCTCCTCATCAGGCTTATGTCGTGCTGACGAACGAGCATGCGGCAACAACGAATGTGTTAAAGCCGATTACGTATGCGATGGAGAGCCCGACTGCAGAGATCGTAGTGACGAGCAAGTAAGTTGAAGTTCTTACATCGTTCTTACTCCTTGAGGCTCTCACCCATTTCTTCCCTCGGCAAGAATGGTGCCCTTTGAAATTTTCAGTTCTCTTCCGCATCAAATCTCAATCGTTGACTCGAATGTCAAATGGCTTCCTCAAGTCATGAATTTTTCTGAAATGGATGGAAGGCTCGAGAGTGATCTTCTTGCATTTTTTGATGTGTAGTCTCTAATGTCTCAGAAAAAAGCGATGAAAGCCGCAGTCAGCTGGTGACTGTCATAAGGAGTATAAGAAAGCGCAATTGACAGGATTGTATAGAGAGCAAGTAACCTGATGGCTTTAAATGATCAAGGCTCTTCTTGGGCATACGCATTAGGACTAGGTGCAAAAAATGTTCATTACGGTCCTGAATTTCCACCATACCCCTTGTCACCCCATCCCACTCCAATTAACTCACATTTCCCTTTCTTTCCTTTACCGAAAAATAGCCACAGTACCAAAGAAGTCAGTGCAGCGATTTTGAAAAGAAATAAGATGTGCCAAAAATTTGAAAAGAATATCGCTCAAAATGTGGCTGGTTCAGCATCAACACCACATGAATCCGGTGTGTTGCGCATATACAGACTGTTTTAAAGTCTCAGACATTTGCACAAAAGTTTGAGGTTTCACGCATATACGCAGAGATTTGTGTCCGCGGATATCCCATCGTATAGTTATCTGGCCTCAGACAACATTGCCGCAGGCGACTGAGTAGAGGAATGTGGGGCTCATTTCGTCATAATTTTTCTATTGTTTCGATGTGAGAGAAATGGAATGAATTTTTATGAATATTTTTTATTGTTTTTGAGTGATTTTGTGGATTTTGTTAGGTAAAGTGAGGAAATCTCATGAAATTGCATCTAATAGCGATTTTTTTTCGTCCGGAGATTTTCGGCATATATATATATATATAGAAAATCGTTTGTCATCAAACTAATGAATGAGACTGTCTAAACTAGTGATTAATCGTTATGTTGCTGCCTCAAACAGACACACAATGCACCCGTTGTTTCTTTGTGTTCACCATTCCATTAAACCCGTAATGCATTTGTCTGGGCATTGTATTTTTACATATTCCCAATACACAATGAATGATGTAATTTCACTTTGTAAACAACAAAACAATCTAAATGACTATCCAATTATTGCAGTATTTCACATATTGACAATACTCAATGACTGATGCAATTCAACTCATACAAACAATGACAATATTTGAATTCATTTTTGCAAATTACTCTAATTTATTTATACCTTACTCTACTTTGATGTATCACTTCTGTATCGATTATTGCTGTTTTTTTGCGCATATTTTTGATTACTTCGACTTCCACATTGTATCACAAATATTTGCAACCAACGTAAAAATATGTAAGACGTTCATTGTTGAAAATTTGTATGATACATATACAACGGAAAAAAGTATTATATGAGCATGAAAAGTGGGAATGAAGTTTAAGAAGGCTGGAAATTAAACGGACTTTCCCCCAGCTGAGGCGATGTAATGACTCGAATATTAAAACCTAATTGATTTCAGCGATAAATTTCATAGTCGAAAGCATTTCCAAAAAATAGCACTGATGCAAAATTTCGAGTAGCTGTTCGATGAAGCTTGTTTATAGAATTGTCCATCGCTACGTGCATGCGAACCGAACGAATTCAAATGCAACAATGGAAGGTGTGTGCAAAAGATGTGGCTCTGCGACGGTGACGATGACTGCGGAGACAACTCTGATGAACAGCAGTGCAGACCGAAAGCATCGGCTGATGGTTGTGGACCTACGGAATTCAGATGTCGTGATGGACGACAGTGCGTCCTTTCCAGTTTCCACTGCGATGGAACTAATGATTGCCAAGATGGATCAGACGAGGTCACATTTCAGTACATTTCTTGTGCAGTAAAAGCTGTGTAAGAATTTCCGATATGCGTGTGGAGCTAAGCAAGCTCGAGTTGAAGTTAATTTTCATGTGCCAGAAGGGATGACGGAGCTACTTTTCGTTAGTTGTTGATGTGAATTTGGAGGAACGGTTTGTTTTATTTCGTTCATTTCCTATTCATTTCATATTCTGATTTATAGAACAGAAATTGTCTATCCTCGGCTTCATATTGCGCCCAAAATCAGCTTGACAAATTCATCGTTCAGGTTGTCTATATATTACCACCCTCTTCGATCACCGATTCACAATTTTAACTAGCAATCAATAAAACACCAAAGTGACGGAAATACCACCGAAAAAAGTCGCAGTTTCTTTCTCGAAATCCGACTCTCCATTCAAATAACTCCACCAATCACATTTTGTTCTTCGTAGTTGAGTTCATGAGTTGTTGGTTGCAGAGAAACTTTTATTGTCGCGAACTTCGACGCTGATTATTAAAATGGGAAAAGACATAGTGGAAGAGTTGAATACCATTAATGGTCTGAATTTTTTAAAAGATTTCCCACACCGCTCTATTTGTAATTTTGAGAAATGATATTGCAAGAAAAATTGTTGGCTCATGAGAATTGAAAAATATCGCCATTCGCATGCACCTAGATTGGAGTGAAAAAGACGAGATGAGGAGACGACAAAAAATTAATTTTTTTTTTTAATTTTGTTGAGGCGGCTACAATTGGATCATTTGCATAATAAATAGACACAAATCGAAAACAGCAAACTGCTAAATTTTCAACGAACTGAAAATTTTTTCTAAATTTTGCAGTTCATTGAAAATTGTTTGATGGGGGGGGGGGGGGGGGGGAGAGAGAGGAGGGGAATTGTGCTTGTGAAGAGAGAATCCAGCTTTTATTTATATGCTCTTCTCTATTATTTCGCTCAAAGACGGTTTTCGCGCCCAGATCGTTGTAAGTGAAAGCAGTTTTCAATTTCAGGTTGGATGCGTACAACCAACAGTTGTAGAGGCGCCTGAAACGAACAAGCAAGTTCCGGCAGGTGGCACTTTCCAGTTGACTTGCAGAGCTGTTGCTGTGCCGGAACCGTATATCAACTGGCGGCTCAATTGGGGGCCTGTCTGTGATCCACCAAGATGTGTTCAGCATTCTGAAGGTGGTTTGGGCACACTCACCGTCAACAATGCTCAGTATGCTTGTTTTCTTCTTTGCATTAACGACCATATTGATGAAATCGGTTCACTGATAGATGCGTATAGCATAAAGTTTAGTACTTATTGAAAACGCAATGGGCAATTCACCAAAGGTTTCACTGTCAAAGCAACTGCAATATTGCGTAGTGATGAATGGGCTTGCTTAGGCCTTCTGCAAAAGCATTCAAAACACGAAGGAATTGGAGGAGATTCATAAAGAAGGAGGATGAAGGAATGCGGTTATATGAAAATGAATAGGTGAATGAATGAAAGTGGGTATAAAAATTGGTGAGTGAGTGATTAAATGAATAAATCAGTATGTGAGCAGACAGCAATTAAATGAACGAGCAAATAAATTTGAGGACAAAAACGATAGGATCAATGAAAGTGGAGCCAAAAAAAATGGTGATAGAACAAATAGAAATAATTATGAAGAACGGAATCGAAAGCAGCCTTCTAAAAGATTCTTCGTCGTATTTTCACTCCACGCGCACATGATCGTTTGAAATGTGTATGTGCTCTTATACCCATGAATACATCCTTCACTGAGTCCATCAAATTTTGGTTTTCTTAAACTGTACTGCTCATGATGATTCGAAATTCATTGGTGGCACGTTTTCCCAGAAAAGGTTTTCGAAACTTTCTGTACCTTAAAAATAATCCACATAGCAGATATACACGATGTCATCTTGTCTTTTGAAACAGTGCTATCACTTTGAGTACCAAGATGCACTGCATAGCGCAGCGTCATCGGAGATCACGGCTAACAATGGGAATTGATTGTATCGAAATAGACTAAAAATACCGATATCGACCTTTCACCTTTGAGCGTCTGACACCCATCCAGAGCATCGGAGGAAGATTGCATCGTAAAACTAGCTAGGACGTCGGCATCGGTTTCCTACAGGCGGCACCCAAATTGTTGCCTGGTTCAGACTATTACTTACTTGGTGCTATTGTGTCAATGAGTTCAGCCAGATTCTATTGGGCGGGTAGAACTAATGAAATGATTTGCACCTTAATGATTCTCGTTTCACAAGGAAGAATAATGTCAATCAGAAATCTGGTTGAAGTCACAGCCAACTCTTCATATTATAGAGGGTGAACTCATCTGCGGTTGTTTCGGAGCAGCACCCCAATCTTTTCTCTCATCTTATCTATGTTTAATGTGCTGTACGAACAGGAGGTTTTTCGTGCTTCCTGTTTGTTAATAATTCTTATATCGGAGGTGGCTAGAAAGAAGGGAAATCTGATCACATATGGGTGCCGTTGTTGAAGAGAATCGCTTATTTGCAGGCCGCTTGATCAAGGTGCCTATACATGCGAAGCAATCAACGTGAAGGGTCGAGTTCTTGCCACTCCAGATTGTATTGTGCGTATCGTCAACATTCCCGCGCCACCTTACGAACCAAGACCTCCGCCTCAGGTGCACTGTGATATGGCTGGATCGATAAGCCAACAACCCGGCTATGGGGGACAGTGTCAGTGCAAGGTGAGTGCTGCCTATTTCTTCTTTCCTCAAACTCCATGCAATTAGCGTCCATCCCTTAGTAATTCTTCTAATAAGTTGCTTTATTTATCAACAACTTGAGAAATCTCTTTAGTTTCCAGAATTTCATAAAATCTGCAAGTTTTTAGCATAAATTTCCGTGTAAAGCACTGAAAAAGCTGCGAACATTCGGCCCTTTTCGGCGGATGTATGAAATTTTCGGTCATACGCCCCAAATGTCTCAACTCTGCGTTCCTTAAGATCGCATTATTATGCGCACTCATCACTTTCGTTTCCCATAAACTTATAGAGCTTCTGAGTGAGCATCTATCTAATGCAGAAGCCTGTCCGCCACCATGGCGATGAAAGCTACTGCGACCAAGTCTATGATCACCTACTTCAAAGTGACCAGTATCTATCTGCAGTTCGCCAGGCCAGTAGGAAGACAGCGCACCCGTGCATCCAACATTATTATACTAAATTCATCACCCTATTAGGGATAGTTCAGACAGAGGTGATGAACTTATGCTTGGATTTGTTGTTTTTTACCACGGAAAAAGAATTAGTTCCCGAAAAGATTTTTGTTTGCGAAAAAGTTGTTGGTTCTTGATTGTTTCTTGGGCAGGACGCTCAAATGTGGTTGTTATCGACAGGCACAGGACCGGAGTTGCAGAAGATATGAGCAAAACTCGCTTAGGCAAATTACAGGAGAAGAAAACATGGACGTCATATCTCTGATCCAGTTCGGAATGAATTTTAAAATAAGAGGATCCCGTGGCGTGGTTTCCTTTTCTCACAGCTGCGCATCATCATATGAAATAACGTTGAAATGCTTCAGTGATTTTTCGAAGCTTACTTATTAGCTTTATCTGAAGAAAAGAGTATCAAAGCAACAATTGAATATACTACCGACTGGCGTTGCGAGCCCCCACGATTGTTATGCAAGCTGCGTCTAGGAAGTGAAAGTTGTGGGTAACTGCCGCAGCTGACGTATGGTGATCCCAGCGATATATAAGTAATGCGAAAAATCTACAGCTGTAACGGGTCTTAAGCATTTGTGCGGCAGTTGCGCCTCCAATGAATGCTACGCTAGGCGGTGGAGAGATGATATGCCACTGCAAATATATTAGTTATATTTGAACATAAAGCCTGATGCAATAATTTAGCTCAGGTATGGTACCTTGTTTTGACTCCCACCTGCAAGTCAATTTCACTTATCGTTCCAGCCGCTCGTGACAGGTCCATCTTGCAATCAGTGCGTGCCAGGATCCTATCATCTACACAACAAAGCGCCACAAGGTTGCCTCAAATGTTTCTGCTTTGGTATAACCGATCAATGCAGGTCATCCACATGGTACCGCTCAAAGGTGAGCATATTTTCGAATACTAAAGCGAAGTACGAACAAAGCAATATTTTCAGCCATCAACTTTTTATGTCTTCTAATTAGGGAAGTCGAAAGAACTCGGGCAGTGGAGAATTTTTTTCAGTTCAAGAGCGATTCTTATATATCAGCTTTTTGATGGTATATTAGTGAAGGCATTTCCGAATGATGCAATTTGCCGTTGCTGAAATTTGGGCTGTTCTTAAATTATAGTTCTTAGTCAGCATTTCAGATAAATAAGAGGGTATATGCTGATTGATGTATGGCTTATTGGCCATTTATTGCTGTTGGTGACGATGGCTTGACGCTTAGATCGCTCTGTCTTGCAAACTTTGATCGCTGTTCGCTCCATCGGCACATTTGATCATCAAAAATTACTGCATGATATAAATTGCAGTGGTTCACTGTGCCGTCTGATCTGGAATAGAGTTGCAATTTGTTCCATGCACTGAGTAGAACAGTGCGGCATCCGTTTATTGTTTTCGTTTTTCATGTCCATTTTCCAGTTTTTTTGCGAATACCAGCCATGTCTGTGCATGTCTGTGTGTCAATTTGCCTCCACATTGTCTGTGCATGATTGCCTAAGCCAGTCTTTTTTCATATGTCTGTGCTTGTCTGCGTTTGCTAGTTCGCTCCTGTTATATCCCTTCATTTCCGTAGATGTAAGCTTGCCTGCCTGTACCTATTCGATAGAAGCATGGATACCTGAATTGATGATGTGATACTGTTTTAAAGTTTGAGCTAGTTTGGAAGAACAATGTGCCCTCAACTTTTTCTGTCAAAAGGTGGGAGTGGTATATCTATTATTTGATAAAATAGCGTAACCAATATGGTTTTTGCACGTAAATTGGCTGCATTGAACCAATTTTAACATCTTCTTGCAAAAGACGTCTTGCATCACTCTGGTTTTTCAGCTAGCAAGTAAGTACATGTTCAGCGATAAAGTCTAGCGGTGATAACATTTTGAGATACACACTATACCAGTTTCACGAGAATTTATTAATCTTTCGATGAGATACGATGAAATCAAAAGATCCGCGAATTTATACGGATATGTTTTAGTAGCGTTGAATAAATAAATAAGCAAATAAATGGATAAGTGAAATTTGCTCTTGAATGGCGGAGTAATTTTTCTGACACTTGACAGGAAATGTGGCGATGAGGTGAAAGGGAGCTGGGAGAGTGAGGGGGAGAGGGGGAAGTGTTTTGCAAATCTTGGGGTTCCTCTCGAAGGCGTTTTTCTGAAACGTTAATTTTGCCGGGAAACTGGATAAACATTAAAACGATGCTTGCCCAGAGCAAGGGTAGTTTAAATCGCTGTTTATGAAATTTCAGTAAGCGATAAGCAAACAAACTAATGAAGATATAAATGTTCCTTTATGCAGGGAACTTGTTGTTTCACATGTGTTATTAAATAATCAGTGTTTTTCGCTATTTTTCGCATAATTTCGTGAGGGCCTCTCATAGAATCGCTGAAAGCGAAAACCTTTTGTGTGAGTTAATAATTTGTTGCCCCTCCTCATTTCTTTATAACGTTGATCGCGACAAATTATACGATAGATTATTCACTGCTGATCGGAATTAAATAACTCAGTTTCTTAAAATGATTCGTTAAATTTCAGAATTTCAAAGAAGGTGACACCAAATTATTGGATAGGAATCCCTCTTCCCCTCGGAATTAAAAGTGAAATCACTTATTTTTACGAGATGCTGTTTTGTCACTGATTGAGATTCCCCATCTTTTCAAGTTCCGATGAAATTTTCTCAAATTTCCCACAAAAATTCATTTTTTTTTACTTATCATAGATAGCTTCAGTAATGAGTTTTAATTAATTATACGTCATACAGGATGTCGCTTGCGTGAGTTCTTTATTCGGATTTCGTTTGACGATTTGATACTTCACTCTATCCCTCTTGTTTCATTCTTATTTATCCTTCACAACAGCTCCTCTAAAATGTGGAATCTGTTGAATCGCTTTATGCTCACTATTTAATTGCTGTTTAAAGCGTTTCAAATTCCCACCGAAGTGATGAGTGTTCTCAATCAATCCTCTTTTGATAATGTTCCTCCTGCTGTCTTCATCTCTGAGAAATGGATTACCTGTACAGTATAATAAAGATGAGATGCCGTGAATCATATAAATGATAGAGGTAGGGGGATTTTCACGTTGGGCGTTTAGTGGATTTCAAAAATTGTGCGTTAACGCAGTTGACGGAAATAAGGGATTTGCTGAATTTTTAGNNNTCTTCACTGAGAACATCGGAATTTCGTGTGAGGCATATAGTGCGATACGAGTTGAGGGAATATAGCAAAAGCGATAGAATATAGTTGAAGTAAGAATAGTAAGTATTATCTGCAAATATTTTTGGAGTCAAACGGTGAACATTGCACGATTCGATAGTATCGATTGGCAATTCAAAATCCGATTTGCGAATGGATTCTTTCCATGTTCAAACTCCCTGCCTGCAGTACACCATCTTTGCTTTTCACTTGGAAAATTTCATAAATTTATATTTTTCGAAATTGCTGTGACGATTCTGAAATATATCTGCAACAATTCCACCTTTGAATCCCACACCACTTCGATTTTCACTTTTTCTTGTATCGTTCG
>JAARMF010000160.1:36052-55339 GCA_022844705.1 Toxascaris leonina | reverse complement strand
ATTTTCAGGATAAGCTAACCTTTAACGGTGATCCACAAGGTGTTACATTATCTGATGTTGATGAGAGAGATATCGAACAAAATGCACGATTCGACTACGTTTATCCAGGCATGATTACCTACTCGAACGGTCATTATGGTGGTGGCGTAAAATATTGGAGAATGCCGCAGCGATTCCTTGGCAATAAGGTATACACTTTATTCTTNAGAGCCATTAGTGAACAAAGTGACCACCGAGAATGGGTTACTTTCAGGGCAACAGAATAACATTGGTGCATCGACCTCGTAATGGTGTCCGATCAACAGCTGATCGAACCGAACGAATCACCATCGACACTTACGAGGTGATTCATTTTCTTCCATTTCTATTTCTCACTGCCTCTATTAGAACGGTTTTAATCGTGAAGAAAATTTGAAGAAATATGAAAGTGTTTACGTGGTCTAAAATAGAGACGACTGGTATACTAAGAAGTAAACTGTAGTGCTAGAGAGCTTTTAAGAATACAATCCATATTTTGTGAAAAAAGATTGCGTTGGCGGTTGTGTACGGACGGTAGGGGGTGGAGGGGAAGAGGAGGAACTCTGACAGCGATTATCTGAAAATGTTGCTGCAGTTTGATTCTTGTTATTTCGAAAGAACGATGCTGTTAAAACAAAAGACTGCGAGTTCCTTCCTGATACTTGGTACCAAAGTGCTGTTGTTTTCGTCTAGGTGTTTCTTAGGGCGATCGATTAACTGAGAAACTCCCGATGGACTGAGAACGTCAAGTAATCTGTGGTTCGTAAATAAGTCGCAAAAGCGCTATCGGGATATAAGAATAACGTAAGAGTGAGGTTACGGGCGGGAGGAGGGTATTAGAGACAGTATGAGGATGGAGCTGGATAGAAGGGTACGAAAGGTCTGTAGTATATTGCTAAACGAAACTGAATTTTCTGAAGTAGTGAAATATGAATTGACGTAGCGGCATTTACATTTGAAGAACAATTACGAACACGAAGATGGCCGACCAGCAACTCGTGAAGACCTTATGATGGTTCTTGCCGATCTGGAATCGTTCCTTATCCGTGCAACGCATTGTGACGCTCAACGCTCCACTAGGTTGGTTTCTTATTATGTTTTGCTTGTTGGAGCATTTCCTCCTTGCTTCCACTAGAAGCGTCTCTCTCTTTAACTTCTGTTCATTTTCTTCCAAAATCCCTTCATCTATTCTCCTGGCTTCTCAGGTTGAGGTCATAGGCAATTGAGCATGTAAAGCGCTTCACCTCACTTACTTTGCCGTTATCAATTAGTTTGTATAACTGCAAACAGTCAATCGTTCTTCTTCTAAGATTATGCGAAACCGTAGAACATTCTCATATATATAGAACTATACGTTGTTCCACTCGATATTACGTCATCTAATCAATATTGAGTCATACATACAATATCAGGTCATCTACTCATTACCAGGTCGTCCACTCAATATTAGGTCATGTGCTCAACATTAGGTCGAATATTCGATATGAGGTTACCTAATCAATATAAGATTATCCACTCACTATAATGCCATCTTTCAGAACTAGAATAAAGGAGTCTCACTCGAGTTGATAAAAATTTCCACGAAATTTTCTTATCCGTATTCATCGCTCATTCTGCTATTTAGTGATATCTTTTTGTTTCATTTTTCTCGCCTCCCGTTTTTCGCCGATCTGTCGAGCATTCCTTCAATATTTTGAAGAAATGCCTTATATAGTCAGGCAAAGATTGCACGGTAAAAGTAAGTAACAAAAACATCGAAAAATTCAACCTTGTGTGAGAAATGATTATCAATGGCGATTATAAGTCACAATTATCCATATCAATGAAAGGCGACAGCGATTATCAGTAGGAATAATTTGGGTGATCTGGTTGCCGTATTATTTACAACTCGATGTTTATATTTTGCAAGTAAAAATGACTTGTTGGCACGCCCTGAATGAACTTATGTTTTCACTTGTTTTACTCACTCTTTTTTTGGGAATTTGCGCTAATATTGCGCAATGATTTTTGATCTCGACAATGTTCGCTGCCTTGTTGTTTCTTTCACAGTATGATTGCTTATGGGGCATAGGAATTTGGATCATATATTAGAAAGTAATGCAGGGTTTGAGGAATTGAGCTGGTTACTGGCCCCTTTATCTAGTGAAAATAATACGATCGTATTGCCTCTATCAGAGTTTTTATAACGCAAATTTTGTTTCATTAACTATTTTATGGTTGTCGTCATGTTTGAGTGGTAAGTTATGTAGGCTCTGAGATTATTAAAATTGAATGGTCCTCTTATGATCATACTCATGGCTTATTTAGGTATGTTGCAAAGATAGAAGGGAAAGAATGTTGTCCCTCTGCATCGAATGGATGGATAGACGAATTGGTGTATAGACACTATTGAGGTCGTTGTTACAGTTGATGACTATATTTGTGTTGGAAACGTCGAAATATTTTTTGCATTGATTGCGAGGACGGCAGATAATCCCACGTTCATAGAAATCTGCTAGACAGCGCAGGCGTTAGCGATCTGAGAGAGTTCTTCGCTTGCCGAAATTCTTGAATATTTGCAGTGATGTTTAATTTCAATTTCAGAATTTCGGTATACGACATGAATTCGGATAGAATCCTCAGTTGACTAAGGATATACCTCTCATTAATCTCTTTTTGACTGCACCTCATCACTCTCCCCGCCCCCCCCCCTTCCCTCTTTGTGCGTATGATATGATGTGCGCGCATTGTGAGGGACCCATCCCTATTAAAAATAGAGCTGCAGTACGAGTCGGAAGTCTGCTGCAAACGTTTTTCTACAAAGTTGACTTTTTCTTCAGGTGTTTTTTCCGCACACGAAGATCTGGCTGATGAAAAAATTGCATGACCCTCTCTAAGGTACCCCTACCACACTCATGAACCCGTACTTCTCCCCTTTAAACGAACTGTTTTCTTGCTGAATGAAAGCACTAAACCCCATACAGTTCTATTCGAGGTTATAGAGTATTTAGGGGCAAGCTGGTTTTATACGGCATAAAAGCCGAGGAATCTATGCCATCAAAATTATTCTACAGAGGTGGGCATATATTTAGAAAAGAATGAGAATTGTCTTTTTGGGCTGCTATCCCACTTTTAGTGCCCATCTAGTGTGTTGTTGAATCATTGAAATTCGAAGAGTGTCCGCAATGCTGCAATAACTGAATATCGTTTAATATGAGCATCAAAAGCTCCTCCCTCTCATTTCGATTTCAACTGAACTAATCTGGAAAGGTTCGGCACTTCCGAATTTTCGCAAGAATTCATACTAAATTCAATGCCTATTTTGCGCTTGAATGAGTACAGACGTATCAGTGGACATTCTTTCTTATTGACGTTAATATCTTTAAAGGAGATGTATCCAACAAAAAAATAACATGCTTGTGTCAAATTCCATCGAAAGTTCTATGTGAATGAGTGCCGATTAATTTGTGAGGGAATTTCCGTCTTTTTGATGAACGATTAAATATTCCGAGAGCGGGGAACCTCGAAAACGGGCGTTATTGGATGAGACAGCTATCACCATTACAAGAAATGATTTATTCAGTGGCAAACAATTTAAATGTCGATTCCAATGAACAATAAATATACTTATGAGCAATATTTTCGATTCTGGCCAAGGGTCAAAGTTCAAACAATTTGCTAGCATCGTTTCACTGACCACTGAACTATTCGAGTAATTAAAACTATTGGCGAGCTGTATTCAAAGCGAGTAACACAGTTAACATATTTAGTCAGTTTTATTGGAGCTTTTATACTGTTGAATATCTTCATACAAACATTGCCGTTAACAATTCGTATATGCTATATTTGACAACCAAGCATAAAGTCACACCAGAGGTCCAAGTTTGAGCTCATTTTATTCATCCCCGACTTGATGCCTTGGAAAGTTCTGTTTTTTCTCCACTAAAGTAGCAGTTAAGAGCCAATGAATACGAGATGTGAGTTGAGTGCAAAGAATTTTTTTCATTGAGGGCCTCAGCAGTAGTTTGGGATGAGGTCGTTTTCTGAACGGTTGAGGGGAGAGGAGTTATTCGGTACTCTACGGTAGATACGAAAGTCGAAATCAGCAATAAGCAATGATTATGTGGAATGATTTTATTGCATCGCCGGTTAACTCATCAGCCAATCTCAAAATCGAGTGTAAGAGGAATATTATTAAATAACTATTTACATGATCACTCTGATATAATGAGCCGTGTGATTTTGAGAGAGAAAGGAAGGAAGGAAGAGAGGGGAGAGGAGGAACGGAGTGTAAAAAGAGATGTCATTGACAAACGCAGTGTGATACGGCATGAATGAAATGTTTCCAAATAAGTATACATAGCTGTTTGGTGTGGACATCTTCTGATTGAGAGAGAGTAGAGAATTCCTCGATCAGTGCCTCAGCCATAAGATTCCAATTCATTTGGCGACGGCCCCTCAGCGATACGCGCCACTTTGCTTGATTCTTTGTGCCAAAGCTGCATTTACACAGTTCACTTAATTTGCATAATCAGTCACGGGGAGATGCCACTCTATCCAAGCTATGACGTTAAGTCAGTTCACTACCTCCTCATAGAATATCTCCTTATGGATGATACGAATGAATTTTGTTGGCATCATTGCTTTTACATTAGAAACGCTACGAATGAATTTTGTTGGCATCATTGCTTTTACATCTTGCGCAATAACAAAAATTGCAATTTTGCAAAGGTACCTAACACCGACTCCCTCCCCCCTCCTCCCCGATTCCCCTACCTAACGCTGAATTTTGAGAGGCTAGCAGAAAAAAACTAATAAACAATTTTGTGTTAGGAACCTTCTCGTCCTCTGAAAAGGTCTATATATGAAACTGGTGAACCATCAAGTTCTGTTAGTATATTTTGTTGGTGCACTGAAACAATGCAATGCCAATGGTGCTGTGCTCCAAGGTCTCGTAAGAGGATGATTAACGTTTTGATTTTGCCTACAAGAGGGAGCACTAACTCTGTTTACTTGAAGTAGAACGGGGTCAAAGGTGAAAACTACCGATAATTCTTATGTGAGACGCTGAAAGAAAGCTGCGAATGCCTTCAGTTTTAATTTGAATTATGTTCTTTATATTCTTTGCATGGAATTTTAAGTGGATTTCCTTTAAGAATTTTTATTTTCGAAAAGAAAGCAATTTTTCTACTCTTTCCTCGCAATTGTTATCGTCTCATATTGTGTATGGCCATTCGTTTTTCGTATTTTAATTGATAGTCGTAGCAGAGTAATTAGTCGACTAGAAAGAAAGTCATTTAAGAAACATTCTATGCAGTATTCATCTCAAAAGCAATGAGCGTTAATCAACCTATTCTAATTCCCTTTCCCTCCTCCCCCTCTCCCTCGCCTTTCACCCTTCCCTTCCTCTACTTCGAAATTGATTCTTGTAGTTTAGAGGATCCTGCGGGTGGCTTTAGCAATTCGAGGTCATTCATATAAGGTTTGAAAATATTCAAAATTTTGAAATTGGGGGTGGTGCCCAATTTTCAGAAATTTTACAGAAAGATTCCAAGTTGATTATCAGTGAACAGAATTTCCGATTCCTGAAATCTTTGTGGAATTTTACTGCAGAAATTATGACCAAGAATTAAGTGTCATTCACAACATCCATTGAACATAAAAAGGAGAATGAAATTAGTTCTCGTCTCATTAGAAGTGTCTCTGACATTGAAGGTGCAGTACAATTCTCGCAATGAGCTAAGTGCTGTCCACTTATTGAAATCCCAGGTGAAACTGATAAAGAATCCTGAATTGGAAAATACCAGCACTGTATTGAAATATAATGAGGCTAACCTTCGTGCATATCCACGGAAAACTTCACTTCTTTGATTTAATTTGCCAGTATGCCTTATTTCGGCGATCGTTTCGGAAAGCATCATCTCAAGACGTTGTTATTCATTACGAATAACCGAATATTCTTCTTCAGTTAATTCTAAAAGCGACAAATCATTTATGTTGCTCAATTCTTCAGCTTCAGAAAGCATTTTTGTCACTGGTCTAGTTGAATGACTTGTGTGTTTCGCTATAGTACGATGAAAAGACCCCCTTTTCACTAAAGTATCGCTGTGTTTTTTTCTGTTTTCAGTCATGCCATCTCACTCACGTTTGTTTGGGAATAAACTGAAAATTTCATTGCTCATTATCCTTCATTTCACCTTCACTCTGTCTTTCCACCAAAAAATTCCCGGAAAAAGGACTGACTTATCCCTTGGGGGAATTGTCTAGATGTAGCATGATAGCTTGGAGTAGGAAGCAAAGTAAATGAAGGCAAACGATAATGGGTAAAGAGCAAAATAAACTCCAGATGAAAGAATATGATTGCATTTGAGAAATGTTGTGAAGCACCTGTAATAAGTCGATAGATTTCGGCGTCCTTCTTTTGTCGTTTCAGCGACCAACTGTGTGCGACATGCTCACAGAAATAAGCATTGATCTTCAATGTCCTCTCCCATAATAAAGGAATAATCTCAGTTTCATACTGACTCAGCGTTAATATCGATTCGACTTGATGCTGTGATAGGATTAGAGTCTTGTGTTGGAATGGTTCCATACACATTGCACATCCCGTGCGATTCGTGGTGAACATAGCTTCAATGGAAGTCACAAAAGGGGTAGTGTGAAGATCTCGCACAGAATAGAGTGGGAGCCTATAACGCAAAAGTAGAGTGACGACCTATAAAGCAGAAACGAATGAGGGCCTAAAATGTGGAAGCGATATAAGGCTCTATCGCGCAACAGCAGAGTGAGTGTCTGTGACAAAAAAGCGGAATAAAGATCTATAACTTCGAGGCAGAATGAAGATTTGTGAATCAAAAACTAAGTGGGGATGTGCCGCGACAGTATTTCTAAGGTGATGCTTGTTTCTAGATGAAGCACTAACCACACTCGCACTACTACAAGTCAAATAAGCAGTTAAGTGGCTATTCAATGCGTTCACTTATATTGCATTTCCATGGAGATTGTTCATCGTCTATCGCCAGTTGTCTAATGGCCGCGCTTTTCACGAATTCGATTGCATAAATGTGATGTAAACAAATCGACGGGTACAAGAGCAATGAACATTACTTACTAATGGGGTGCTAATTTCATAAGTCATACGACAGTGAAATATCCATAAAGTGTTGATAATTTTGTGAGGAGGTCATTTCATAGAGGCTGCTGCATTTTTAATTTCCTTAGTTACAATCTAACGTTGCAATTATCAGGATTGAATTGGTAGAAACAAATCGCGAAATGTTTATTACGAAAATGTGCAAAATGTTGCACGTGATTTTCAGCACTTTCTCTGATAGCTGTGGGAGCGCAACGCCCATCAACATTAAATAGAGTGTTTGCAAATGAATGTTTGCAAAAATTTGAAACCCAAAAGGCTCATAAAAAAAGTACCCTATGATTTCCAATAGAAATATCAAACGTAAAAAACTACACACCATTGATGGGCGTTAGGGATGACATTAGCAAGGGGGGGGGGGGGGGGGGTGGATTTCAAAATTTCTCGATCCAGAGTTTCATGGTGACGTCAAGTGTTTTCAAAATGTGGGGGATCTCGCGCGTTATTGAGACTAAGATAGTGGGTATTTTTGCAATCTTACCTATTACGCTTTACAGTCCTATAGAAATCCAATAAGTGGGGAAGCGTGACAGAAGTGCGCACGAGGTGGTGAAAGGAGGGAGAGGAGAGGGCTGAAGAGAAATGAATTGCGCTTTTTATGAAGTCGACCAATTACACTAAAGAGATGCATCAGTATCCAGGAAATTATAAAGTGCTCCATTGCGCATTCAATGAGAGAGCAACCGATTTTACCAATGCTCAATTAGCACATATTATTTTCTTTACATATTAATATTCAGGCAGAAGTGAATTCCGTGATGATACCACAAAGTGCACATAAGTAGGCCGCATTGTTTTTTTTTATGCGGCTTGCTTATGTGATGTATTTCCATTCGGCGAACACTTCTATATGCGAGCCGATTGCCAAATCTCTAGGCTAACATGTAACCAGCGCAAATTCGCATCAAAATTTGTTGAATTTCTCAAAGTGCGGAGTGTTATGTCCACCTGGCAGACAGAAATGTTATTCATCCTTCAAGGAGAGTAGTTGCTTGCTTGATTGGCTGAGCACTGCCCCAGCGTATTTGTCGATGCGATGAGTAAAATTTAGGCTGTTTGATCCCCGTTGACTTCTGGAAAACAACTGGAGAAGGTACTGGATGTCACTACTCACTGACCACTTACCAGGCGTATTTGAAGGGGAATGTGCAGCAAATCAAATCAACACCATTTTGAGTGAACACATTAAAAGAGAATGCATGACGATCTGTATCTACCTTATTGCGCGATATCGCGTCGTCCTTTGGTAAATTATCGCTTCTTTTAAACGATGTTCAAAAACGATGGGTTGCTTTCTGAGGCAATCATGAAGCCAAAAAATGATTTTCGCAAAACCATGCGACTTTCATAGGTTTATGCTGNGAGGGAGAGGAGAGGGCTGAAGAGAAATGAATTGCGCTTTTTATGAAGTCGACCAATTACACTAAAGAGATGCATCAGTATCCAGGAAATTATAAAGTGCTCCATTGCGCATTCAATGAGAGAGCAACCGATTTTACCAATGCTCAATTAGCACATATTATTTTCTTTACATATTAATATTCAGGCAGAAGTGAATTCCGTGATGATACCACAAAGTGCACATAAGTAGGCCGCATTGTTTTTTTTTATGCGGCTTGCTTATGTGATGTATTTCCATTCGGCGAACACTTCTATATGCGAGCCGATTGCCAAATCTCTAGGCTAACATGTAACCAGCGCAAATTCGCATCAAAATTTGTTGAATTTCTCAAAGTGCGGAGTGTTATGTCCACCTGGCAGACAGAAATGTTATTCATCCTTCAAGGAGAGTAGTTGCTTGCTTGATTGGCTGAGCACTGCCCCAGCGTATTTGTCGATGCGATGAGTAAAATTTAGGCTGTTTGATCCCCGTTGACTTCTGGAAAACAACTGGAGAAGGTACTGGATGTCACTACTCACTGACCACTTACCAGGCGTATTTGAAGGGGAATGTGCAGCAAATCAAATCAACACCATTTTGAGTGAACACATTAAAAGAGAATGCATGACGATCTGTATCTACCTTATTGCGCGATATCGCGTCGTCCTTTGGTAAATTATCGCTTCTTTTAAACGATGTTCAAAAACGATGGGTTGCTTTCTGAGGCAATCATGAAGCCAAAAAATGATTTTCGCAAAACCATGCGACTTTCATAGGTTTATGCTGCGGCTGCAAACGTGGAATGAAGGTCGTTTAAAGTGTTATTTTTTATCGACGTGGTAAATCTTATGAGGTATGGAATTTCAATCCAGGATTCGCTCGAAAATTGGGATGTTGCACACAGAAGTGCGAACATTCGTGGGAAGTAAATAAATATGACAGGTTAAAGGTAATAAAGAGAAATTAAATTGAACAAAAGTATATGGGAGTGAGCGGAGGTAGATGAAAGTGGGCGGCTGCCAGGTTAAAGAGTGGTTAATGACGGTGGATAAAGGAGAATAAAAGTGCAAAACGTTCTGCTTCCGTTTCCGCTATATTCTCTATTCGTTATGGATTCTTTATAATTCAGATCACTCGTAGTGCATCAATCGAATTATTACATTGAAACAATTGTTGGAAGCCGTTTTTCTTCAGTGAAAAGCTTCAGTACCGCAAGCATCTCAGTTTTTCCAACCCTGATTTCGCCTCTGATATTTCTCTCGACCTTTCAGCGTATAAGTAGTCTGGTGAAGATTGCTTGTCATTATGGCATTGTCATTATATATGTCACTGTTAAATAACAGAAATATATCGTTGTTTATGAGAGCCTCTCAGATTCTTGCTGGACTGCTTTCACGGTTATTGAAAGTTGGCTTTATTTGCCTTATCGCTCGCCATGGGCATGTCGATGTGAAAAATTTTGAAGCTTTTTGTGGAAAACCAGTTCGCCATAATTTTTGAAGCTATTTCGACGATTAAGCTGGTAAATGCAATCATAAAAAATTGATGACGTTGTGTTGCGATCTTTTGTCTTTTTTCTTTTTCATTAAACTCAGTTTTGATTTTGAATTTGAAGAAGTCAACCTTTTCTATAAGTTATATAAGATACGTTGTACTCCATTCTCCACTAGTCGTATAGTTAATTTCTTTTACGAACTCGTTTGATGTAATCTTTCAGGGAAGGCGAAGAATTTTTACATAGGAAAACTTGCACTCATCATTCCTCATCGATGATTAAACACATTCAAAATCGCGTGGATAATTGCTCGGCGATTCATTTTCATTGCACTTTCAGTTCAACAAATGAAACATTCATCTGCCTTTCCCCAAGTTTATTCTCATTCAATTGCGTTTGGAAAGTTCAATTTTTCATCAAAAAAACTTTTTTAAACTTTTTATAGAAATTTGCTATTCGCTTCTAAATGGTAAATGAGTCAACAGTTCTATTCCACTGTACACATAAGCAAAAACGTGCTGTGGAAAGTCAGCCGTGAAGTCGTTTTTATTTCTTTTTCAGCCTGGGAGATGTGAGCTGGGAGATTGCGGTCGACAGAGATACGCAAGATCGACTGGCGCTCGAAGTTGAACAGTGCTCTTGTCCTCCAGGTGCAGTGACTACAGACATTTATTTGTTTTAGTGCACACTGAAGCGACGTATGGCAGAAAATCTGAGATGAAGCATGCCGGTGTTGTGCGCCAATAAAGGCTTATCAATGTCACCTGGATAGAAGAGGTCCCTGGCAGCATCGGGACTAATCGATTCCGGAACCGGCCTCCAGAATTACTTACGACTTTCGTGGGGGGAGGAGTAGAGGTGCTTGTGAACCTACTATAAAGTCCGAGTGTGTTTAGATATCCCCTTCCATAAGAATGAATACCTATGGCAGTCACACGTACAGAATGTTTGCAGGCAACCTGTTCCGCCCATTTTTCTCGCTACATATCCCTCCATTTTCAGCCTTGCTTTTTCGACATAATTCGATCGGGTGCAAGATGCTGTACCTTCTTGCATAGAGTACTGGCATCTTCAGCTTTTTCCGCACATCCAGCAACTATTCAAGCCTTCAACTACTTGATGTTTGTCTGAGAATAGAGTCAATGGATTCACTTGCGAATAGTAGTCGAGCAGTTTGCACTCTGAGTGTAGAGGATATCTGATCGATGCTACATCCTTAACTGCGGCCATCTTATGATATGCTTCATCAGGCAGAATGTAGTATAATTTGTGGTCTTCGGCACCACTAAGGTACAACAATAAGCTTGTATCTCCAAGCCCACCTCGTTTCTAAAATTCTCTCGCATAAGGGCGCTATAATAATTCTTCGGCTCGAGTATTGATCTCATTTGTGACCTGATAAAATCTCATTGTCGTGCTGCTCAGGTTATGCGGGTCTATCCTGCGAGGATTGTGCGCCTGGCTATGAACGCTCTGGTCAAGGTCCATACCTTGGCACTTGTGTCCCAGCTCGACCGGGACCACAGTGCTCAGCAGCCGGCGCGATTAGCACTCAACCATCGTACGCGGGTACATGCCAGTGCAAGACATACGCTACCGGAGCGTTATGCGACCAGTGTCCACCACACAGTTTTCATATGTCAGCGGAGAATCCGCACGGTTGTATTCCGTGCTTCTGCTCTGGTGTCACTCAGCAGTGCTCATCGTCGGGCTATTCGAGAGCCACCATCGAACTCAACTACCCACAAGGCTCGAGAGATCAACTTGAAGTTACAACCAGTGACGCACACACACCTTTCCAGTTAGTTCTTTATCCACTTCGCCTACGTAACAAAGACAGTAATTGGAAAGATTAACTCATTGCACTATGCACTTTTTCTAAAGATTTCGTCAAAGAGGTTGTAAGTAGCTTCCGTTACCAGAGGAACTCGGATTGAGGAAGGCACAGAGGACGAGAGAGATGGAGCTGACCCCTTCGAGCTCCTTCAAAGGAGTTCCCTGAATGCAAGTGAATAAATCACTGCGTTCAACAAAGCCAACGACGTTTGGTGAGGTCGAAGTTAACTAATTGTTCCAAATCGGACCATTGATGGTCGTTTATGGGAGAGGGGGAGGGGGAAGGGGATGAAAGAGCATGATAGGATCTCCTTCTTAGGGCGAGAGAGACGTTAGTTGGATGGAGTATTTGCGCTGCCCCTCATCCCCGTCCCCCGTCTCGCTCCCCTCTTCCCCATTTGGTCGGTCAACATATTCACATTTCTAACAGTGTGCTGTTTCATCTTTCCGAATTGGCTTCAAATGAAGCAGCTAATCGGGAATTTTGTTATTTAAGCAATCCATCAAACTTCATTGGTAGCCAATCAGGGCTGAGCATATCGCTCATCCGAGGATAAATGCCATGATTCATTTCGTTCTGTATGGTCATAATTCCACCACTTTGAACGGGATTTTTTATTTGCAGTTTCACGCTGTCCTTTCGTGATTCACACATCCACAAAGCATTCGGCCTTAGCGTTGAATGAATTGGCCTCATTCCATATGTTTATATTCGCGCAATTCACAGTGTTTTTCGATTCGTTTTTTTAAACGCTACATTCAATACGATAAAAATACGAAATCCTAAACAGAGAAATAATTGGCATTTCATGGCCGATGAGGCTTCATTTGCTTCACTTCCTTTATAGCCGTCATCTATTGGACTGTTTTGCCTGACTGCACACCTCATTAACTCGATTTGTTCAAGCGTTAGCTTGAGGGTTACGTGCCGAATAAATACCAAATAGCAACGAACCATTTTCACGGTGGCGCTGAGAGGGTGAAGGGGGGCAAGTTCATCGATTTCTTGGAGGATATTTTCATCAACTGATTTTTCGATTGAACTTCGGCGTTCATTTTCTGAAGAAAGTATTAGCACCGACTGCATTGATCTTTTTATCGGATTTCGATGATTCACATTGAGCAAGTCAATCGTGGCGAATAAAAATTAAATGATCAAGGTCGAGGTCTTGAAAGAGGTGAATGATATTAGTTTTGGTTCATTCAGCTCCCTCTCCCTCCACCCTCTTGTTCCTATCTGCCACCCCCCTCCCTTCTCATCCCCCTATTTCACTTATAGGTTAACAAACTGTTTTCAGGCCACAATCACGACCACAGCTCACCGGTCGCGATATCACATTCTCGTCTTTCTATGAGACGCCTGGGCAGACACTCTATTGGAAGATGCCTACACCATTCCTCGGCAACAAGGTTACTAGCTATGGCGGAACGCTGAAATACGTCTTCAGATACTCAGGCGCAGGACCATTGAATGGCGATCCCGATGTTATTCTTCGTGTAAGCATTCCATTCGTTTCAATTTCTTTTCACTCATCTAGCCAGGTGAAAGCTTTAAGTGATCCTTTGAATTCTATTCTCCATTTGATGGGAGATGTTCTAAAGGGAGGGGGTGGGGATAAGGTGAGGTGTTGCCTTTGTTTTTTCATAAGGAAGAATTTGTTGTTGGTGCTAGATTATGGTGTTTTGCTTGATGAAAGACAATATGTTAGCAATAATAAGAATCTCTGGAATGAAAGTATTAATGGCTATTAAGAAATCTTTCAGCGAATGGATCGTCACTCATGAAAATTGGAACGTCAAACTTGGGCTTGATGATTGTTTTGAGATGTCTAAAGAGTACTTCTTGCGAAACCTTTTTGAACAGAAAGGCAACATTCTAGCGGCTACGTGCAATCGAAACTTTCATTTCATCTCAGGATGAGGAACAATGCAGGATTTGCCCTATTGATCCGTGACGATAAAGACGGGAAGGAGCGATTCCTTCCTCCAGCGACTCCGTCGTATCGTTTCCTTCACTGCTCTTCCCTCCTCTCTCTCCCTTCCCCTCCTCCCTCTACTTTGGCAATGCGAGTACTCATTAAGCATGAGGGGTTCACTTTCAGGGTAACGACATCACTCTCTACTTCAAGAATCGTCAACCGACCCATCCAGAACGTGACAATGTCGTTGAAGTGAAACTTTTCGAGGATCGCTGGCATCGAGTGGACGGACAACAAGCTACACGCGAGCATTTGCTAATGGCATTAGCTGATCTCGATGCATTATTGATCAAAATGAACTATCTTGATGATTGTTCCTCGTCATCACTTGTCAGTGTCTCATTGGAATATGCAGAACCAAGGCATACTGGAGGCCCGATCGCTTATGAAGTAGGAAATTTGAGTTGTTTTTGGAGAGAGCATGCTTTCAAACTTACATTAAAACAAATTTCGATCACACGTAAAGCTAATTTGTGACGAGCATTTGGATGTTATCAAGAGTGATTCTAGTTGTTCCTTTATTGCAAAAGTTTTACTTTTAAGTGAATATAATATGATTTTAAAAAAAGGTTTTAACAAGATTTGCATAATTGAGGTAATTGATAGCCTCGTTGTGTTGTAATGCGTTGAAATCATTGTGAGTTCGGAGAGCATCAATTCCACATCGTCTCGGGATTTGCCATCGAAGCGGTAGTATTTTCTAGGTGGAGCAGTGTGTGTGTCCACCGGGTTATATAGGGACATCATGTGAGGATTGCGCCCCAGGCTATTCTCGAACTGGCGGCGGTCTATATCTTGGACTATGCGAGCGTTGTGAATGTCATGGTCATGCAACACAGTGCGATAAGGTTCCACATTTTATATTCTTTCAAAACCTTGAAACTCACAATATTTGACATCTCTTACCGTTGCATGTCTCTAATTGCCCTTCCTCTCCAGTATATTCCTTAGGGAAGACGGGCTCCAAAATTTAACGATCATTCATAGGTCTTCCAATGTGTCATTAATTAGCTGTTACTTTGAACCCTGACCCTTTCATTGCTATCAGAAAATGGAGAGAACAAACTCCCTTAGGTGAAATCAGCCTGAAGCATTCAGTGTAGTTTCGAGACTTCCGAGGATAAAAAGCAAAAAACAGGCAATTTTTATTAAGTGACATTTTTTGAGTTCTTACCAAAGATCCATACTGTATCGACGCGTGCAACTACGGCTACTTTCATTTTATGATTCTTTTTTATGAGCTTCCTTAAGCGGTTCAGAAGGTTTCAGTCTACAACGCCGAAAAACGTCGGTAAGTAACCATAAATGAATCACATCAGCACATGATAAGCTTGTTTGGCATCGAGCTTGATTAGCAAAATTAGAAATAGTAAACTGCTTAATGATGTATGGAAATTGCTGTAGGAACATGGTTTCTGTGTTGACTGTCAACATAATACGGAAGGTGATCAATGTGAGCGATGTAAACCTGGCTTTACCGGTGATGCAAGACGTGGTACACCACATGATTGCCAACCAGCTGCAACACGACCGCCTTGCAACTGTAATAATCATTCGCCGAGAGGATGTGATTCATTCGGGCGTTGCTTGGTTGGTTTCATTAAAAATTCTTTTTATCTTAGAAGTGTTCCTTGTCGATTGCCTCGTACGACTTAGATAATTTGATTTCTGAGCAAAATGTATCGAGATCCTCATAGTGCAACTTGCAATCACTCTTTGATCCCTAGCTCCTAGTTCATCTAATTGCTTCTGTTTCGTTATCTCTTCAATATTCGCTTTGCTAAACTGGCAATATGTGTGAAACCTTATAAGATATTAAAATATAATAACGCTGCAATATATATATGGCTGATGTCTGTGGTGTTCCAAATGGGTTTATTGCTTGCCCATGCAATTTCCACTTAAACACGTTTATTGTGCGCCGAGGTGACTTTCATTTGAGCAGATTTATTAGCGACTATGAAAGTAATGTGACACATTAAGGAGTAAATGTGATCGAAGTCATGCTGAAAAATAAATTGCACAATCTTAAGTGGTCGTACCGGAATGAACGTATTTTGTAAGGTTTGGGACGCGTGAAATCAACGGATTCGAAAATACCTCATACAATGTGCATCTTTTATCGGGACAGGGAGGGCGGGAGGGGGGGGGGGGGGGGGGGGGGGGGNGGGAGATTGCAGATCATGGTATCACGGCTTTGTAGTTCCCTAGGCGTATTCATTGGCAACCGAATAAAGTTTCGACACCTCAAAACCCTCAACGGGTTTGTTCGACGGGTGTACTGTAGTCAGTTGTATGCATTTGCATATCAAAGAGTTGGAGAAGCTATGACGAGGGGAGGTAGGGGTCAAGTTGTTGTGTTTTTTACAGCCCTTTTTTCAACCTAAGTGAGTAGTGTACAGAATTGTCCGGAAGCTTGACGAAATTTAACGAAATGGAAGTAACGAATTCATTTATAAATAAGAGAAATATTTCTCTGTCGACTAGTCTTGCATAGAGTGACATTTTCTAGATGAAGCGCACACCCCTTAGTATCTCAAGTATGCTGAGCCTGTGCGGGAAACTTTTCGGTGGTGCTGCTGACTCATCATATTCTTAACTTACTGCAGGGTCCTAGAATGTAATTTATGAGCGGTGGCTTGTAAGATATGAACAATAGGTTCTTTAGAACATGGTCCTCCTGGAAGCAATGGAATGCTAATATGCTTCATGTGCAAATCGGCAACTTTAGGTTTCCCCTTCAAGAGTCTTTCCTAATGTAAGAGTTTGTTTGATCGTGCGCAAAGTTTTGGCTCAAAGTGGCCATATTCGGTCTGAAACAAGTGACGATGAAATAATACCCGCAGCGAAACATTTCCCTACACTCTCGTACCGCATTTAGTACACTGTCATTGAAATAAAAGGGGTGGTGTGCTGTTAGATCATCTCACAGAATGTCATACTAGTTGATGAGTAGAGCTTTGAAACTATATATACATCTGAGGTTTAGGTTACATATTTTGGAAGGATTTATTCTCTGCGTTGATTTCTTTCTGCAGTAAAATGCCTCACTGCAATCAAGTTATCATTAGTGCTGTGGTGCTCTCTAAGAAAATATGATTGTTTACGAATGGTATTCTTGCAGATGTGCGAACATAACACTGAGGGGTATCACTGTGAGCAGTGCAAGAAAGGCTTCTATGGAGATGCGACACGTGGAACGCCATTCGATTGTACACCATGTCCATGCCCGTTAGTGCTCCACATTTATTGATGGGCGCTGCCATCTGCTCACAAACTTCATCCACCGTAGTATCCAAACAAAACCGCAGGGCTCTGAACTTCCGGAAGCTTGTAAAGGCCATAAGGGAAATCTCGTTAAAACGAAGTCGCCTTGCCTTTGAAACTTTTGTAAGTTACAAATTCTAGGTGTATCTAAGGGAATTACTGGTGAGGCATTGAGTAAGGACGTAGGAGGTTTTTTCTCATGAGTGAGAAATGTCGTCTTCTCTAATGCTTCCGAGAAACCTATAATTGGAGGAGGAGGCAGGTGGAGTGTGGAAGGTAGAGTGGCATTAATGCGGTGTACTGTGGCAGCTCAGAAGTCATGTGACTAGTCGTTGACAGCTAGCTATTCAATAAAAGAAACACTGCATATTCATACAGTCCAGAAACCACGCAAAGCTTACCCCGTCGACAATCTCTGCGTCATCATAAAGGAGGCAGCACGTAACGTAAAATGAGGGGCAGGCGATACATGGGCCTTGCACCTCATACACCCTGCAACACAAGTGCTCACTTGGCGGGTATACGTCCAGTTAACTCTTTTTTTGCCTCTAATGAGAACCATGGAGCATATTGAATCTCAGAAGAAGTGTTTTGTTTGGCTACAGTAAGCTCTGTTTCACACGAATTTTGCGAGGGAACAACGGTCCGCTAAGCTGTTGAGATTGTTCCATTGTCGTGGTCATCGGTCGGCCGATAGGTCTTCAGATGAACTTCCGGTTTACTCAAGGGAGGGGTCAAAGCTGCTGCTACCCTGGAATACTTGTAGCGCCATGTGGGATGTTTCAATTACATGGAACATTATATGTTTCAAAGAGGAATTCCATAGAGCACTGCTTATTTGATGAAGGGAAGTTTGAAGTGGCTGAGTGCTGGATAGGCATTTCTTTCTTCAAAGAAGTTTTTGTTTATGCCACACTGCGTAACTAATGTAAGGAAATACGTTTTTCACTGAAGTCATACCAACTTGAAATAACCTTTCCAGTACGGTATAATGGTAACGGCGACTTTCTTTGTTGTTACGGTCATGTTGGATTACGATGACTTTCAACCTCGAATAAATAGTGCTCCATTAGTACCCATAAGCGCATATTTTGACATGTACAGAAACATACTAAATGCGCAAATAGAACGCTGACATATACAAAGTTGGCACTGACGTACTGCGTAAATAGAAAGGTGGCATATAGAAGAGTAACCATGGCATATATAAATACGAACAAAACTTGCCATTCTAGGTATTTCTGGATTACCCTATACGGCGTGACAGCGCATTTTATCGCGAATTACTCCTCACGTTGAAGAATTTAAGATTGCAGTGAGCTGTAAAATTTGTTGAAATGAAACATCGCATCAAGCATCAGAACATTTTCTAACAGTGACACTGTTTAGAGCGACATCGGACTGCTTCTTAGACGCTTATGGACAGGTTCAATGCCGCAATTGCCCCGCTGGATTCAGTGGACGTCTCTGCGATGAGTACGTTGCTTAATTCATTAAGCTAACTCTTTTGCTCGTTATGTCAGTGGCGCATCTCTTCAAGAATATGGCAGATGTGGTGTATACCGCTGATGCTATTTGAAGAAGGAAGCCACTAAGCAATTCCCGTTAGTGCGTTTTGAAAACTTTTTCTCATTTTCAATATTTCTCCTAGCTCCGAGAGAGTCATTATTGAGGAAAAGATAAGCTGATGCTCTTTGGCTCACAGTTTTAAGCTTTTGCAATGTTAAAATGAAGTTAGCTAGAAGAAGAGTACGAGATGTTAAGATAAGAGCGTTATTCCATTCCTCACAATCGAAGCTATTTTTCATCGATACGCTCTTGGCGATTAACTCATTTGGACGTCGATTTTCGCCCAAGTAAACCTAACGCGATGAACGCTCTTTGTCGCATTTTTTATTATCGAAAAAACCTATGATCCTGCTCCTCACATTCGAAAGGTCACATTAGAGAATGCCTTTCAGAAGAAATCTAAATGAAATCTCCGTGATCGATACAGCTGTGCTTGCGAGATTAAAAAAGTAAGGAAAGCAATAGTGAAGGTTCTCAAGGAAAAGGACGCAAGCGAGCATATCATATTAGCGTAAAGTTCTTTGAACGATATAAACTTTCTAAAGGCAGGGTGAAAAAAGAAGACAGGCTTCTTGGAATCCATCTCCCCCCCTCGCCTCCGACCCCCCCC
>JAARMF010000160.1:0-26544 GCA_022844705.1 Toxascaris leonina | reverse complement strand
ATATATATATATATACCTCTCGCATTTGTTTCTGTCTACTGTCTCACTGGCCAAGAAGGGGCAACGCCTTGCTGTAACAGCTAAAGTGAAGCAGAAAAATGTGCTAATGTGCACATACTCAGCAATCATGTGGATACGCGCACTCATCCGGTCTTCCTCATTGGTTCTTTCCTCGTGTTAGTCGCATCTTTATTCTCGCAGTATTTTATCAAAGCAGGCTGCCTGCATGCGATTTGTCTTAGTCGTTTCACTAAGGTATCATTAAGCAATGCGTATTTATTTACAAAATTATCTTTGCACTACAACGATGATTTAATGCACATTGCACACCGATTCTGAATTTATGTTCCAAGCACGTCAATTTTCGCTCCGGTTAAGAACACTGCAACACAATTGTCGTCTGGAAGACAAGGAGGAGTTATCTCACTCATTGTGTGGTAGGCATTTGCGCCACGCTATTTCTGACACATTTTGCACTATGCACACACAAGAATAGTCCATTTTAGAGGCTATTTGCAGACGTTTCTTTCACTTCCACTTAGCTTCTTTTTTTGCACTTTTGCAGCGAATGCGCCCATTATAACACCATCTTCGCAAACAGTCGATGTGGGTGCACCGGCACGTTTCGAATGCAATGTGCCCGGAAACGATGATGCCGAATTACGCTGGCGTAAGGAGGATGGAAGCTCATTAGGCTACGGTGTCAGTGATGAGCGTGGAGTGCTCACATTTTCGAACGTTCATTCATCAGATGCGGGCGCTTACGTTTGCTCAGTCGAGCCTACAGACGGCGGAAGTGCTGTTGATTCGGAACCTGCTTATCTCAATATTAATCCAACCGAACGTATGTCTTATGCGTTGAAATGCTCCATACTGATCCTGCAGGCTTTTACTATTGGAGTGTGCAAGTAGCAATATCGCAGTAGAGAGCACAGGCACATCGGGATTAGTCTACTCCCTAGAGGCGTAGCGAACAGAGCACATTTGCAAATTCTGCAGCACAAGTCAGAAATATCTCAGAAATATATTTAAATGAAATATCCGCAAATGCGAACTTCCAATGTGCTGAATTTTTTCTCGCCAACTTTCTTCTTATGTACTCGCACATATTGCGCTTTTTGTCGTGTCCCGCAATTCTCGTGCAAATGTCCGATAACGATTCTTGCTTCATCGATCACAGTCGTCATGCTTGACTCGATTTGCAATTTCTTTGGCGCTTATGACTTTAGCTTGCATTGTAAGCTTGAAAGACAGCAACTAATATGCAACACACTGTCTATTGCTCCCTTATGGCCAATATTTTGCTTCGAGTGTAGTGGAGAGGTTTCCGTACTCCAAAAACATCGCTGTTGGGGGAGTGGGAGGGAAGAGGGGGGAGGTGCGAAGGAAGATATCAGTGAAATCGTAACACGTGAACGATACAATTAGTTTTTTATTTTCGGGAACATCAAAAATTTTACTGCGAGGTTGCATCTGTTTGTCGTATTGCCGCAGAAGTAGTGCCTCATCATTGCACTAACAACTCCAGCGGGTTAACAAGAAAAGCGATAAAACTATATCAATTCAAGAGGCGTTGTTGCAGTTCAAGCTCCAATCCTAGAGTCATCATCAGAGACCGTCAAAGAGGGTGGAACAGTAACCTTCCGATGCAATGCACCTGCTAATGAAGACGTTGAATTGCATTGGCGAAGGCAAGATGGAAACCCTTTGGGAGATGATATCACTCAAATGAAAGGAATTTTAACAATCACAAATGCAAAACAGTCTGACGCTGGCACTTACATTTGTTCAGCACAAGATCCACATGGCACTAGTCAAGTGGATTCTTCACCTGCTTATCTCAACGTTAGCCCAAATGCACGTATGTTTTAATTGTTGTTGTTGTTTTGTTTTTCGTCTTGTTCATCCATTTATTTATCGTTTTTTTTTGTTCTTTTCATTTATCGAAACAACGCTTCGGAGTATTTTTCGATGCGAATCTTTCGGTTCATTCAGAGGAGAATTTCTTTTTTTATGTGAAATAAGATTTGCATGGCCTATGCGTCTCTGATTATGACTGCAATATGCTGCGCGTCTTGCTGCGCGATTCCGCTTTTGATTTACTTTTAATTAATATCGGACTGTGACTGTGTTCCTTACAGCTTTCGTTTTGGAGAATATTCCAACTTATTTATGCGCGTGATCGCATTCACTCACTTTTGGCTTCATAAACGATCACTCACTAATCGATAAATTGATGCTTTAAAGCTTATGATTTGATGGTTCTGCTGATTTGCTTTATTTAATTTCAACCAATATTCATCTCACTATTGGTCGTCAAAGTGTTTCAATGGATTGTTCGCACGTGAAGGTGTTGACATAACGCCTTCCTTGCAGTCGCAATACCACTTGTGATAGCCTCCGCAGAGTTCGTTGTGGAAGGTGATACGGTAACCTTTCGGTGCTATTTACCTGGCGTAAAGAACGCCGAAGTTCAGTGGCGCAGAGAAGACGGCAGAGATTTCGCAGAGGGAACGACTGTCGAAGAAGGCACTCTTACAATTCCATATGCACAAATAACAGATACGGCTGCATATGTATGCTCAACGCGTGATCCCTTCGATGGAAGTATCCTTGATTCAGCACCCGCTTATCTCACCGTTAATCATGCTGCGCGTAGGTTTATATTTATATATCCATAAATGTAGTACTCTCCCAAATGGATCACTGCTATTATTGCGTTTTTACTCGTGGAAATCTTTGCATACAATTTTTTCGCATTGGGCGGGCAGATTTTTTTTTGAACCTCTAATTTGGCAATGCTTTCGTAGAAGTCACGAATTTATTGTTAGTCTCTATGTGGAGTAAGATGTTCCTGAATGCTTAATTCGCCTTCTGTGTCTTATTGGCTGTGCGACTATTGCTTAAGCATACGATTTATTGCACTTTTGTACTGGAATCGTTTTATTGCCGACGTAATTTAAATTGCACCGCAGATCGTCTTTGGCATTAGTGAACTAAAGGATGCCATCTTTTTTTCAACAATCATCCATCGCTTCTAGCAAACACAACCTTTTTTCCAATAGAAGGTTCTGTCACTTTTGTTGTAGAGACTTCAGTCACTGCTCTAATCAAGCTCAAGTCACACTTGTGGTATTACTGAAGTAGATTGCTCCAAACGATCTTCAGATACAGACTCCAGCCATCATTGAAGTAGACTGAATTCAACTTCAGTCGTCCAGCACACATTCAGACTTCAGCCATATAGCTCGAACCGCTCAGTAGTGAAGGTCGTGAGTCTGGCGGCAGAGTTGAGACGGTTATTGCTAAATGCAATGAAGATGGCTAAGAATATCACGTATGAAAATGGCACATTCAACATTTCAGCAGTAAACGATCACATTCGAGCAGATGTCCTCTGTTTTGCTGAGGGATGCAGCTAGTGGATAAATACTTTAATCAACATTCTCTTCTCTTATTGCAAATCTCTTCGCACAGTGCATGTTCAAGTTGTTGTTATTGTTGTTTTATTTGTTATTGCAGCGTAAATTACGACGCTTATGCTTGGCTCATTGAACGCTTACTCGCACAAAGTCTATTAATGCTTCAAACGTTGCTCGTCATTGCACGTTGCTCGTCAAGCCTGTCGCATTCGGTGGTGTTTGTTGACGCTTATTTGTACTGTCATGTCTGCATGCTCTAAGCATTCAATGATAATACTGCAAACGCACTCATGTCTAATACCTCAACTATAAGCACATCGACCTTTCACTTATAATCTGTTTATTTTTTTTTTCAAAATTGCATTAATTTCTGATATGCATATCGAAATGACAGGCGATATTTCTAAAGGTGATAACTGATAAGCTATGCATGAGTGCTGTGTTGGCACTGATAAGTGCACCTTTATAGCACATGCGCAAGTGGCTCCGTCAATTGATACACCAACAAAAACAGTCGTCAGAGGCGAAACGGCGAAACTGCAGTGTCGTATATCACGCGTAACTGATGTTGAATTACATTGGCGAAGAGAGGATGGCTCCTCATTGACGTATAACACAATCGATGAGGGTGGAACACTTACAATACCAAACGCTCAGGAATCAGACGCTGGTGCGTATATATGCTACGCAGAAGATCCAGATAGTGGAGAAAGAGTTGATTCAGCACCAGCGCATCTCAACGTTAAAATGCCCACATGTATGTTGTGTTTTGCGGTTCGACGATGATTGCGACAAACCGTTGAGAGATCGACGTCGCAAGAGTGCTGCACGATTTCGTTGTGGTCATGCTTTTTCCTTTTTTGAAGCACTGGCAGACAGTTGCGTCACCCTAGTTTTCAAATGCACGTTGCGCAAACACAGTCCCACAAGTCTATGTGCATCAATTTGTTTAAACCTATAGGCGCACTGAGCGAAGTAATATCGGAGGAAAGACCCGACCTTATTGCGGTGCACATTTTAAGGAGAGTTGTTCCACTCGGCTGCATCCAAGCGATTCAATATCTCCGTCTTGTGTCGCTTTTTTCTGATTTGACACCCAATAAACCAATAAATAATCGTGTATTTCATTTTCGCAATTATGTTCAGTTCACTGCTCCCGATGATTCTTTCTACCTCTTAAACTATTTGTTTTGAGTTGTTCACACTGCGTCACATTGGGTTTCGGTTGATTAGCACGCTTTTCCAGCAAAAGCAATACCGACTGTGGCCATCGCATCGCAAACAGTTGACGAAGGTGCAACTGTAACGTTTCATTGTAATATGCCTACCGGTGCTAGTGGTGAATTACATTGGAGACGAGAAGATGAAAGCTCACTAAGCTATGACTCAACTGATGAGGATGGCGTACTCACACTTGCGAATGTACGACTGTCTGATGCAGGCACCTACATCTGCTTCGCGGAAGATCTCGAAACCGGAGAACGGACTGATTCCGCACCTGCTTCTCTCATTGTTAATCCAATTGCACGTATGTTATTGTTTGTGTTATTTCGTTTGCGTTTTCTGCACAGCTCATCGTTGTAGCACTTTTTGAGTTGGACTTGTTTAGCTAGATGTTCTAAAAAGTTTTTATAATGTTTTGAATTGACGCTTCTTTCTCACAGCACATTCGCAATCATTTGCAATGCAATCAAAAGCAGTCGAACGCAGTGCAATATGACTTCATTTCAGTGAATTTTTGCTTTGTTCTCTTGTTGCATCACTCACGCTTTTTTTTTCTCGTTGCGAAGTCTCGTTGCACACTGATCACTACAAAATATTGCGATCGTACTTCGAAATGCATCACTCTATCCTATTCATTACTATATTGCGTTGTGCGATCAATTCAACTATTTTAATATGAGAATCGTTCGCGTTTCGATATTTTCCGAGAGGAGAGGCGGAAATGAATTGTCCTCAAAAGATTCTCTGTAATTGTTGATTCTCTATTTTCAACTCAAAACATTGCATAACGCATCGCAAATATTTATGAAATTTTCAATAATGGTTGAAGCATTTAGATGGTACGAGTGCGCTACTATTTTGTAGTATGTGTGAATGTTGTTGGTGAGTGCAGAATTCGTTCATTGTTCCATTTTTTTTCACACCTTTACAGCAGCACATGCACATCCAACACCTGTCGTGGAAAGTCCGTCTGAATCAATTGCACAAGGTGACGAAGTAACGCTGAAATGTAGCATACCGGATGATGAGGAGGCCGTATTGCATTGGCGAAGAGAAGGTGGTGAATCACTACCGTTTGAAGCAACCGATGATGGCGGTATTTTGCGTATTGCAAATATTCAGCTAACGGATGCTGGCAATTACATATGCTACGCAGAGGACAAGAATACCGGAGAAAAAGTTGAATCAACGCCGACTCGTATCAACGTTATTCCCAGCAAATGTATGTTGGTGATCGTCTCGTTTAACAAAACATCTTCACTAAGCTAACATATGTCCTGTTAGCGTCATCTGATAGGAACTGGTGCCACTGCATTCATACGTCGCACTTGCCAGGGCAATTAGCATGTCGTTTGATTAGCCTCACTGCTTAGAACACACGTTAATGTTGCTTAATACCAGCTCTGTTTTGCACAGAAATCTGTGGTCGTTGCATTTGTTTTACACAGAAACGTTCGATGATAAGCATTTAACATCCGACGCCTGAACACCATGTGCCATTATTACTGTGATGAATGCGTAGTAGATGAACAACATGTGTGTCACAGTCGTCCATGGTTTTGTTTTAACAATTTTTTGCCCTATTTTATTGCTTTCTGAATTGTAAGAAGTCCACTGTCTGCTTATACGCAAGTCCACTAGCATGCATTTACAGCAGAATCGCAACAAGTACCCGTTGTGGAACCCACTACGGAGACAGTAGAAGAAGGTTCAACAGTTAAATTCCGATGCAGTCTGCCTGGGAAAGAAGGTGCCGAATTGCACTGGAGAAAAGAGGATGGTGACTTATCCGGAAACGATACGACGAACACTGACGGTGTTCTCACGATTGGAAATGTGCAGCTGTCTGATGCGGGCAAATATCTATGCTATCTGGAGAAATCAGATGGGCAAAGAATCAACTCACCACCAGCGCATCTTTTCGTTAATCCAAGTGGACGTATGTTAGCTTGTACGGTTTGCCGTGGCACTGCATGTTGGCTAACCAAGTGATAAGCTGGCTGTGTCAGGACTTGATGTGTTGCTTTTGGCATGTCGCATTTAATAAGCCGTTTCAGTGTCTCTCTCACAAGTGCTGTTAGCCCAACACTGGGGTACTCGCAGTATGTGTGATCTTTATCTGGTTAATCTATGGTTTTTTAACCGATAGGTTCTGGTGAAGTAGTATCGTTGCTTGTGTTCAGATGTTTCAATTTTCATACTCACGGTGCAGTAATCATTGTTTTCTAGCCAAAACACAAAGCAAGCCAATCGTCGATACTACGGTCGTATCGATACAGGAGGGAGGAACAGTTAAATTACGTTGCACAATACCTGGAAAAGATAGTAGCGAATTGCATTGGCGAAGAGAAGACGGTGATTACATTGCATATGATGCAACGGATAGCTATGGTGTTCTTACGATACCAAATTCACGTCTGTCGGATAGTGGCACTTATATTTGCTATTCGGAAGATTCAATTACTGGCGAACGAATTGACTCAACACCAACTAAACTTGAAGTTAACCCAGTTGCACGTATGTTCATTTAACATAATTTTATTTGCAATTATTTCACGTGTTCAAAGATTTCAAAACTTCGCTGAGATTTGTTTCAATTCAAATCACTTCACATCACTAATTAACAGCTATCATTGTGTTTGCTTGTCATCACTCTAATCATCTATCACTTAAATGAGCTATCATCCGCGATAACACATTCGTTTATTTGGAGTCAGCGCTATCCTTCTACTCAGTTGCCAAAATATAACTGGCTGAATGAGAGGCATCTAATCGGTGTGGTATTAGTTTGCGTTATTTCACTATTTAAATGAATTATTTCGATGCAATTAACACAGCTTTCAACTCGTCAAAGACAATCCATGTATCGCTCGCATTGTTTATGCGTTGTCCTGCTTGGCTAGCATACGTTTTCAATTATTTGCTTTATCGATAATTATTGCACCATCATATCCGCGCAATGCACCGAAATTGCAGCCTTACAAACACAACGAATGCCTATTATCGAAACACCGACTGTAAACGTTGAACAAGGTGAGACTATCAGATTACGATGTAATATACCTGGAAAGATGAATGCTGCGCACCTGCATTGGCGACGGGGAGATGGTCGTGCATTACGATGGGATGTGAGTGAAGAGGATGGAGTGTTAACAATTTCAAATGTACAATCATCAGATGCGGGTGCATATATATGCGCGATGGAGGATGCAGAAACCGGCGAAACAATTGACTCCGCACCAGCCTATCTTACTGTCAAACCTAGTGCATGTATGTTCTAACAACTCATTTCACGTTCGTTTATAGTATTTCGTCTATGGCAGCTATCACTACTTGACCGAGTGCAGCAGTTTGTTTATTTATTTATTCATTCATTCATTTATTTTTGCATCTCAGAGTCTTAGCGTTTAGCGCATGATTTGCCAACTTGTGTTTTTCTTTATATTTTGAGAGTGTGCATCGTTTTGTTTACATTGCACACACTCCGATCTCCGTCTGGGAATTTCAGTATAACTGATGGCCTTTTCGCTTTGTGAAGTGAATCTATGTGAAATTTCCATCTTATTCCACAGATATTATCAACTGCTGATGACGCGCGTCTAGTTAACGTTATATTGCATCACAACTCTTTTACATCCACATCCTCTTGTAACTTCATTTCGTTCCATTTCATTTCATTAGAGTTGAGAATTTTACTTCGTTCGTTTTTTGGTAATCAAACGTGAATTTCGCTCCTTAGAGATTGCGTTGCTTGAAATTTTATAGGTGAGAAGCTGCACTATCGTCATTCCCCCTCATTTTTGCATATACTCGATGCGCTTAAAATCGGATTCAGATATTTCCGACTTTGTCATTAAAAAATTCTCTAGGCAGGCTTTTAGCTATTTATGTTAGCATAAATGAGTAATGTCAGTTTTTGTTGGTTGGATGTATTCGTTGAAAAAGGTGGGGGGAGGGGGGGGGGGGGGGGTAGGGGAGAGAGAGATTGTTGTGCGATCGTATAGAGCGTGAAATGCTTTCTTTTTGGAGGTGATGAGAGCATAACTTATTGAATGTGATGTACACATAACGCTAATAACAACATACTTTGCTTGTTCGAAAACTCAGAGATTTTTCGTCTTCGCGCAATTATAAAAGTGCAAATCGAATGTTTTCATTTGCCGTGGATTAATTCGTTTTTTCGAGTCTTCGAGCTCCAAGTCGCCCATCGATGTTGTTGGACACGAGCGATTGGACGCTTTTCAGCTCTTTCGGGGATAATAGTGTTGGAAAAGTGTTACATTTAACACTGTTTTGTTTGCGCTATCTCACGGCTTCTGCAAATTACTGGATATATGTGCATGTGAATGCGTATTTATATCTCGTTGTTTCATCATTAACACTGCAAGGATGCACCATTAAGTGTTGTTACAGTGAAAGGGGTCACTCCACACGTGGAATCGCCATCGGAATCGGTCGAAGAAGGTGAAACAATTACCTTGCGATGCAGTTTACCTGACAAAGGTAACGCGGAATTACACTGGCGCCGAGAGGATGGAAATTCATTAGGTTATGATGCGAATGATGAGGATGGCGTACTAACAATCACGAATGTAAAACCATCGGATTCGGGTGCATACATTTGTTCAGCGGAGGATCATGAAACTGGCGAAAGAGTTGATTCAATACCCGCTTATATCACTGTCACGCCGAGCACAAGTATGTTTTTCAGTTTTGCCTTCGTTTTTCGTTGCATTTCTTTTGAATCACAATTTTTGGAATTGTGCACATTTTCGTTTATTAACACATTAAGCACTTTTCCACTGTACGCAATTCCATGACGTCCTTGTCGAATGTTTTTTGGTTTGCATGGGTGGTCGTTATCGATCGTTTGCTGAATATTTCACAGAGTTAAGCTTTATTCATTGCATTGCACTAATCTTAAACATGTTTTGTGCATGTTTCAGTCTCTTGCAAAGTTCATTCATTGTACTTTTAAATGTACCTTTTTGCTGTGATAGAATCATGCATTTCGTGATATATATAGCACATTTGTTTTTATCAAAAACCTCTGTAGAATGTGCCGATTCATCAATAATGCTTATTTGCATTCATAGTTGAGCAGAAGTTCAGTTAATAAGTTGACTAGTGGATGAAAGAAAGAGACGAACTAAAAAGTGCATCTCGCCATCTGCTGCGAAGTGTGGTGTTAAAAAGCTGCGTGACTTGTATCGATCTAATATCCAGTTGCGATTTGTTATCGAACAAGAAACTAAAACAGATCACTGGAATTGCATCCGACCTTACTCGACGCTTCATCTCTCATTGCTTAATTTCCGAGAGGAAATATTCAGCTGCCGACGATGTATGAGGTGTTTCAGATAGTGCGTAATCAGCAAAGAATTCAAGTACATTCAGCGCATTACACTTTATTGCCTCCAATCATAGCTGAAGGACCAATCATAATGATAACTCCATTCATCAAACTCCTCTGTCTTTTCCTGCTTGTTCCTTGTTTTGCTTCAAAACCGATACTGCTTCTGAATGCGTGCAAAAGTGAAAATAGAAGTTTCTGTAATACTGGAAGTCAAACTGTCAAACCGGAGCAGGAGTGACAGCCAACGTATCATTAATAAGTTGGTGTGAGTTGTAGACGAGATGGACTTAAGCATTTATTAGAAGAGTTTTATGTCATCGGGTCAGGTATGACTTCGACTATGCCGCTCTGTGGCGTGCGTTATGTCCTCCACTCCATTTTCAGTTAGCATTATACCTTCGCCTGTGGTATTTGGTTCTTTCAGAAGTCTTGAGTCTTTCCTGGATGAATGTAGGAGGAACTTTTGTATTTGCATTGCATGAGCGATGAATTGAACGCGGCGGTTGAATGAAATCGCAGTCAGCGAGTTATCTGTGCTGGAGAATAACCCACGTGATGCTTGTTCTTCGCACCAATGTTTTTTGTTGTTTGTTGTTAAACTTTACTGATCAGCGAACTATTGCTCAGAATGCCGATGCTCTCAGTGAAAAGCATTGGTTTAACCTACAGCGCTATCAGCAAAGATGGTTTCGGTCACAAATATCGTCCATCGCAGCTGTCACCACATGTTAATTTAGATATTACTTTACAAATGATCGTTTGTATCTTCAGGTTCCGAATATCGAAGTAATCTTGTCAATTCCTTTTTCTCTCTTTGTCTCTAATTTCTGCCCTACTGCATCTTATTTTCATGTTGGAGAGAAAGAGTTATCTATTAATTGAACAAATTGGAAGACGAGTGGAATTTCTCTGATCGTTTCCAATACTTCCTTCACTGCAGTTTTTGCAGGCCTCTTTCTGAATGCCGTTCAAACGTTCTAATAGCAATCAAATATGTCGTTTTCCTTATAACTGTCAAATTAGTGTGCTTTCCTTCTTTCTAAAGTCATACTAATCACCTATGTCGTAGGTGTGATACTGAGCAATATCGATAGGTATTACAATGAAAGCACCGCTCGTTGAAAACCCTGTAGAAACAGTCGACGAAGGCGGAACGGTACGGTTTCTGTATCACGTACCTGGCAATAAAGAAACCGGAACACATTAGCGGAGAACCGATGGCAACCCTTTCGCTTATGGAGTCTCTGAGGAGGAGGGAACATTGATTACACCTCAAGTACAGCTATCTGATGCTGTTGCTTATATACGCTCCCTTGAAAATTCAGTTGGAGGCCAGGTTGATTCGACTTCTGCCGGTCTAACTGTTCCTCCTACTCGAGGCCCATATATGTTTTTGCTGATAATTAAAGAAAAGCTTTTATCACGCACGCTCACATTGACTAACGATGCTATATTTAGGGCTGTTGTAGGTTGCTATAATTTTCGGTTTGTGGCCTTTACTAAAGAGCCGGTACCATTAGTATATTTTCGAATACTGGAGCACATTCACTGTTTTTGTTTTTTCACGTAAAATGCAGATCATGAATTCGGCTTTGTTTCATTTACAAATTTATTTCCAGGTTCATTTCAGGTTTATTTCTAGGTATGGTTTCTATGGTAAATGTAGACTTCTTTTTCGACTACGATGGCATTTTTGCGCTTCACTATTTTGGAATGCTAGTTGATTCGTACACACGAATGGAAAATTTCGAAAGCGGCTAATACCAATGACTTATGTCTGTCGCTAGCAAAGCGCTTAACCAGCAAATTTTAGCTTCCATCTAGGTTTTTCATTTTGCTAGTGAGTTGTTTCAATAATTCGCTATTTCATTCTTCCAGTGATTCGAATATTCGGTATTCAAGCACTCACCTCCTTCACTGACACCAATTAACGACACTTTAACATATGGTTTCTCTTTGAGTGTTAATTGCCCTGGGGTACTCTTTCTCAGCATCGTTTAGCAGCACAGCACTCAGCATCGAAAAAAGCCTCTCGCCGAATCGAGATGAGACGGATGATCAGTGCTGCAATTAAGAGATGACGTTACAGCAAAACATTTGGCGACTCCGGTCTTGGACAGCACATCGCAGTCCGTGCAGGAGGGAGATGCAGTAACATTTCGATGCAGCTTGCCTTCATTGCGCAATGCACAAATTCACTGGAGAAGACAGGATGGTAGCTCATTCGCGTATGATGTCACCGATGAAGATGGTATTTTAACTATTCCGCGAGTGGAACCAGCCGATGCGGGTGCCTATATCTGCACAGTGGAGGATCCGGAAACCGGAGAAAGTGCTGAATCGACACCTGCTTATCTCACTGTTAACCCTAGCACACGTATGTCTTATCGTAACTGTCGTTTCTTTGACGCTTAAACTAACCTAACTTGTGGATAATTATGGCCCCCATGGATCGTTGTATCAGTATTCATCTGGATTGTTAGTAGTCATTCATTCAATGCATAATTCTCAGAAATTCAAGTGCAAGATTTTTATTCACTAAGCGTCTGTGATTTTGCTGCGAATTCCTGGTGACTGCATCCCGAAATGAATATACTTTCACGTATTTATCGCCACTTTTAAATGGGGTTTTCTTCTTCTCTCTTTGCACAGATCAATCCATCTTTTGTTGTTTCATACTTTTTTGCATTCAGGCAATAATATCTTTTCAGTTCCTTTTCACATTTCTTGCAATTCGGCTACGGCATGGCTCTGTTCACTAACCTTGCGAGTGACCATTCACTAACAAGATGGTGTTATAGCAAGAGCACCGGAGGTGGATTCTCCCACGCAATCAATTGAAGAAGGGGAGACTGTCACATTCCGATGTACTTTACCCGGTGTCGACGATGCGGTTGTTCACTGGCGAAGGGAGGATGGTAGTCCACTTGGGTATGGTGTTACGGATGAAGATGGTCTTCTGACGATCCCTCGCGCTGAGCCTTCAGATGCGGGTACCTATGTATGCTGGACTGACGATCCCAATGGTGGAGCTCCTATAGAGTCACAGCCTGCTTATTTGACCGTTAATCCCGCTCCTCGTACGTTTAACTCGTTTGTTTCAGCTAACATTACTAATGCTATCAAAATTTTCCCCTTACTTTTTTTTGCACCAGCAAGATTTTGGTTTCTACCGGTCTGCACAGAATAGATAACTTTCTCTCTCAATCCTTAATATTCCACCGCGTCGTTTCTATTAAGCTATGAAGTTCGTAAGTTGCGATCGTTGGCGATAGTCATACTTTCGACGGCAGTTGATCTTCATCAATCGCACTAGAATTGGCTAAAGTAAACTCATAAAATGAGCACATATCGCATGTATATGGCACTTATTTGTATCACACCAATATGTGTATGCTATAATACAATATATTATAGTATCATCATGATAGTGCATATACAACTTCCCTCCTAATCTTTGCACTACACTAAGAGATGTGCTACAATGATGCATTACCATAATCCTCACCATGTGCATTAGTGCATTTTGCAACAAGGAACACTTCTTTCGCCGCCGGTTTATTGCTTGCTTCTTTGTGTATTATTTTTGCTATGGCTTTTGTTTTGAACAATTACTGTGTTCAGCGGTGAAATTTCTTCATTTTTTGTTGTAATTTTTTTTTTGTGATTCATACAGCTAACCATGCACGTAAGTGTTTGATTCTCATTGACACGCATGCTTGTGGCTAGGATATATTGTTGCAGTTAGATCACCCGAAGTTGAGCCACCTGAGCAAACGGTACAGCAGGGAGATACTGTCACTTTTCGTTGCAATGTGCCCGGTGATCCGGATGCGGAATTGCATTGGCGCAAAGAGGATGGCGAGCAGTTCAGAAACGAGATCAACGACGATGAGGGTGTGCTGACCATTACCGATGTGCAACCGTCGGACGCTGGTGCATACATTTGTACCGCTGACGACCCAGATGGTCCCATTGAATCACCTTTAGTCTACCTCACTGTCAATCCTCGCACATGTAAGGATTGCGCTTCTCTTATGATTTTCCTTCCGCTTCACTAATCGCGACTATTATTTTTCATTCACTGTTTTAACGTCAGTAATATTGACGTTCACTCGGCGATATCTTTGGATATTAAGAGCATTCTGCATTTGTAGAGAAGTGAGGTCTTGTTCATAGCAGAATATAGTTGACAGCTATCACACACGACTTTGTTAGAGCATAACATCACCACTACTTCAGTCTGGAGAGTGTAGCACTGATTAATTTTTGTGGTTCTTGAAGGACTGCTGAAACGGAGGGCAAAGATGTAATTCATTTGCCTTCGTTCACGAGAGAACAAAGCGCTTTCAGTACCAGGAGAAAGGCAAAAGCGGAAGAGAATTTTATAATGAGTGTCCTGGTTCGCTGTTCTTTTTTTTATTGGACATAATAACAATATGGCTTCCCTAGCTCGAGGGACTATCGGTAGTGCTCGGCCCAGTTGACGGTTGAAAGATCAAGTTGAGAGGTTAATAGTAGCAGCATATGCTTAGGAAACGAGTCTATTGATTTGAAGATTTAAACAGTCGTCGATATCACACTTCCACAAATTGGGCAACTTCGACCTTTTTGCGCAATGCGCTTTTTGTGTAGTTTTCGTAGACTTTTCAGTCGGAGTATGTGTCTATAAGAAAAATGTCACAAATTTTTATTCCATTGTTTCTTTGTTGTTCAATCTTTACTGCCTCTAGTGCTTTTGAGCACAATTTGCAGCTGATATTCTTGACTATCGATGATTACTACTGATTGAGGGCATTTGAATCTGGCTTAACCCTTTCTATTTGTTCCTAATCAAGCTGTTCTCTGATTTGTTTGAGCCTTGTTGCTGTCCAGTATGGATGCTTACTAACTTTTTAGCTGACCGTCCGGTTGTGAATACCGAGAGGGAAGTGGTAACAGAAGGTGGAAGGGTCATGTTGCGATGTGAAATGCCCACAAAAGGTGACGATGTTGTGCTGCATTGGCGGCGAGAAGATGGCGCTGAATTTGGATATGGTGTTACTGATGAAAATGGCGTACTCACAATTCAACGGGTGCAGCAGTCAGATGCTGGCGCATATATTTGTACAGCCGAGCCGAGAAATGGTGGAAGTAGCAAAGATTCACCAATTAGCTACCTTATCGTTAACCCAATCTCGTGTATGTTTTTACTTACCCCACTAACCGCAATTTCTTCCAACTGTGTCCTAAAATAGTTCAATTTCGGCTCATTTTTTTGACTCATTTGCTTGTAATTTCTTCTTTATTCATTCCCCACTGATAGTTTTTCGATCATTCGTTCTTGCAAAAAAAAAGTGCCACACGCCGCCTATAGAATATGCAAAATTTCCTTGATGAGGTTCACTGTGTAGAGTTTTCCTCAGCATTTTCATTTTAATATAACGGGCTTAATCTGGTAGTGTTTTCGGATCATTTTTGATCTGGAGTATTGCACTAAACTGTTAATACAAAAATATGTTCTTATCTAAGTGTTTCTGATTTTGATCTTACGGTACTTTTACTGCTGAGGTTTGAAATGACCCTTGAGATAGGTTCACTGCCGTTTTGGTTTTTGTGCACGCTGACGTTACCGTGTCGCTTGTGCTCTGCTCACGAATTTCGTTCATTTGTCGGTGTCGATTTTCGTATATAATTTTGCACCTTATTCATTTTGTTGACGAAAATTTCATTTTCCGTTGTTGTTGCTTCACAAGAAAGGGCTTACAGCAAAATTACCGGTTGTCGACGCGTCATCGGATTCGGTGAACGAGGGTGCACCTGTTAGATTCCGTTGTTACGTGCCCGGTATGCCTGGTGCGCAACTTGGGTGGCGAAGAGAAGACGGTAATGCATTAAGCGATGAAGCAACGGATGAGAATGGCATACTCACCATTATGCAAACGAAAGCCTCCGATACTGGCTCATACATATGTTCGGCAAAACCTCCGGATGGCGGAAGCACTGTAGACTCTTCGCCTCTTCATCTTAATGTTGTGCCAACGCCTCGTATGTTTTTGTCTTTGTGAAAGTGACTAACATTCGTGGAGCATAAGAAGTATTTAGGCGTGCTCATTTCTTTGAGAGGGGGATGACAGAGAGGGCTAGTATCTGCTAACATTCCCTTTAGCTGACAGTGAAATGCTTACGTTTGAGTGCTGTTTCTCGTTGTATAAGGCCAGCCTCTCTATTTTCCGCTCTCCATTTCCCATCCCTTCCCCCTACTGCCCCTTTCTTTTTTCTAGCCATCTTTTTGCAGTGTTATACATGCAAGCCACGTTCATGTATTAATTTTTCTTGCTGAATCGGAAGCGCGTTATCTCGTACAGTGGATATGCTGAAATGTTTTTACTTTGTTGTCACCGGGTGCCAGTTATCTACCCCGTTTTTAGGATAATTTTAGGATGATTCAGTGTTGTGCAATAGTTTTTTTTCGTATTGAAATCATTTAAGGTGCTGTTCCTACCACACGGGAAATCGTTCCGTGTATGCAGTTGCGATGATTCGTATCTTCTTATAGAGTATCGTCCCAAGCTTTGTTGTTATACTCACAAACAATGCATTTGCTAGGCTTTCTTTGAATTTACTAATATGCATAAAGGGCAGCACTTACAGCAAGAGCACCCATAGTTCTTTCTGCGGAAGAAACCGTGGACGAAGGATCACCAGTCAGACTGCGATGTTACCTACCTGGAAGTCGTGATGCAGAATTGCAATGGAGAAGAGAAGATGGAAATCCACTCGGGAATGACGTTACCGACGAACAGGGCATCCTGACAATACCAAGGGCACGAGCATCCGACGCAGGCGCATATATTTGCTCCGCGAAAGAACCCGATAGTACTGAATCATTGGATTCACAGCCAGCTCGAATCAATGTTAACACAGCGGAATGTATGTTGTGACTGTAAAATTCGTCAATCGCAGCGGTACTAACTCCGTGCCTTGGTGTGGATGACATTCTTATCATAGTTGAGCACCATGGTGCGCTAAATGCAAAAATAGGAAGGAACAGCTTAATGTGGGTGTGAATTTCATTTGTGATAGTGCGAGCTGCTAATACTTGCAATGTCCATTCAACAGCTTCTCTGCTTTTTTTTTCAGAGTTTTATCCTATATCAAAATAGCTCGCATTGTTTAAAGTGGTTGGTGCAGAATAACAGAACTATAACGCTTTCATGACATGCTTATTTCGGTGTCAAAGCATGCTTGCAGTGCCAACACTAGTCGTCGAAGCATCATCGAATTCAGTGAGTGAAGGGCAACCAGTAAGATTACAATGCCATGCACCTGGTAGACCTGATATGGAGTTGCACTGGCGTCGACAAGATGGTAGTTCGTTGTCAAGTAGTGCTACTGAACAAGGAGGCGTTCTCACCATCATGCAGACGGAACCTTCCGATTCTGGCACATATATCTGCTCAACTGGACAGCCAGGCGATGAACTTGTTATAGACTCGTCCCCCGTGCACATTATTGTGACATCAAGCTCATGTACGTCATTTCAATACTAACGGGTCCCATTAATGGTCACTCGTTCAGGGGAACAGAGAATTGTTGGTGTTTTATTCGCTCTTTGTTTTCTGAATAAGCTTGAGGTGGCAGCATGGCAGTAGCTCATATATTTAAACAATGACGGTTCTCTTTAAACCCATTAAGGACAGCATAACGTGTTGTTATGTTCTGCGCCCATAGGCCTTGTACTGTATACATTCAAGTTGTTTTTAGCTGTTTTTCAACTCAGGATAATAGAATGCACTGCACTGCCTAACACTGTCGTCGTGCGAACTTCACTATGCATCGCTTGCAATTTTACAGCACAGACTCCGGTCGTGGAAGCTTCCTCCGAATCAGTCACTGAAGGGCAACCAGTAAGGCTTCAGTGTCACCTTCCGGGTAGATCTGATGTGGATTTGAAATGGCGACGAGAGGATGGTAGTCCTCTACCGAGTGGTGCCGTTGAACAACGGGGCACTTTAACAATCATGAGAACGGAGACTTCTGACTCTGGCTCTTATATATGCTCAAGCGGTGACCCAGATGATGCGAATGCGTTGCACTCGTCTCCTATCCGTCTGAGTGTTACCTCAACTAAAAGTACGTTAATTCCTCACTAACCATATGGTGATATAACAACTCGTTATCAGTGACAAATATGTTTTGTTTAAGTTAATCTAACGTTGCGATTGATTCTCTCATATATTTCCACTACAGATTCCGAAATTGTTCATTGTGCGTTCTATGTATTTGTCGAATGTGATTAAGAAGTAAACCTCGTCATAGAGTATCTTAAGCTTGAGCATGTAACGTGTTTTTTACAGCGAAAAGCCCTTTGCTGGTTACAACTGAGGAAACGGTTAACGAAGGAGATTTGGTACGACTAAGGTGCTATTTGCCCGGTCAGAGCGACACTGATCTTCATTGGAGAAGACAGGATGGGAGTGCACTTAATGAAGATGCTGCCGACGAGCACGGTATCCTGACCATTCCACGTGCCAGTCCTTCAGACTCCGGGTATTATATATGCTCATCGGAGCATCCACCTGCCGACTCGCCGCCTGCTCGTATAACCGTTAATGCAGTAACACGTACGCCTGCGTCTCATTAACCTATGTTTTTGTTATTAACAGCTTATCACAATTTGGACCGTAGAGCCGTTTTTCATAAGCGTTACATATGTGACTCACCGTTTCATGAAATGTATCGAATTTTTAAAAACCGTTTCGATGAAGCGGTCGATGTTGTGATGCTGTAGAGATATTTTCGTGTCTCCACAAGGAGTTATTCAGAAACAACTTCCTTGCATTCATTCGCACAGCAGCTAAGCTAATTGGACTGTTTCACAGCTTTTATCAAATAAAATGCGCTGATCCAGTACAGTGTGCCCTCATGGAATAGCGATACTCTTTATATCGTTATGAGCGATGCTTTTAGAGCATAGGGTCTATGCTCCTCTTTCTCAGCGATGCATTGCATTGGACTATATTCTTTTTCATTTATGGCTTCTATGCTGCAGGGACAAATGGGCTTTCCTTCTCTGTTATTAAGCAACATAAAGATGTCTGTCGCCGGGTGTGAGCTGTGTTTTTTTCAGCTGTCGTAGAGCCGAGTAGTGCACTGTCTGTTTTGTAGCTGACGTACCTGTCGTCGAACCTTCGTCAGTGTCCGTAAGCGTTGGTCATCCAGCTAGACTTCGTTGCTATGTACCAGGGAATCCGCGTGCAGAACTACACTGGCGAAAACAGGATGGGCGAGAACTAGGGTCCGGCGTAACCGAAACTCAAGGCTATCTGTCCATTTCAAGGGCACAACCATCTGATGCCGGTGGCTATGTGTGCTCAGCACAGAGCTCACCAGGCGGTTCAGCGGTCGATTCGTCACCTGTTTACCTCACAGTTAACCCAATCACACGTATGTTTGCACTTAACCACCGGACCTTTGCGAAAGTCAACTTTACAATCATTTTCCATATTTGATAGATTGAAATTTTCAGGTGAGAGCTTTCTCGGAAATCAAATTTGACACTCTTCTGTCTATATGTATGTGCCTGAGCACTTAACAATAACTGAATCTTATGGACAATAATGGCGCTATGAGGTACTTCACCACTGTTGATGATAGAGCGTGGTTTTCGCTCTGCCCTCGGTTGCACCATCACTAACTAAACCCGTCTAATAACATCTTGAGTCGTTGAAAACGTTCCCTATTCTCTGCATACTTCAACAACAGTTCATCAACCCACCAACGCCTTGAAGTGAAGCTCATATAACGCCGACTCTCATATTACTGAATAGACCCTATATGGCACCAATTAACCCCTATGCGTTCGTACATTGCAGCTTATCAATTTAACCCGCATCGTTTTATTTGGGCTTTTGTTATTTGCTCTGTTTTTCTTACAAATTTAACCGCGTTTTCTACAGCCGCGAAACCTGTCGTAAGTCCACCGACACAAACAATCGATGAAGGAGGCTCAGCTAGATATCAGTGTTATGTGCCAGGAAATCCTGGAGCACGACTGAGTTGGCGCAAAGAGGACGGAAATGCGCTGGGCCATGGCGTAACAGATAATAACGGCATTTTAACGATCTCAAATGCACGTATGAGCGATGTTGGAGCATATGTGTGCTTAGCAACAGAACAGCAAGGCGGAAGTGCTGCACACTCATCGCCTGTCTACCTGAACGTTAATCCAAGCAGACGTATGTTTCTGTATGTGTACAGTAACGCATTCATGACCGTTGACGTCACACAACGGTCTCAAAAAACTGAAGCTTGAAAATATTGTTCGTTTATTTATGAGATATTTGAGATATTCGTGCTGGTATTATTTGCGGATGGCTAGCAATAGTGCTTCTCTCGAAAGGACACAGCAAGCGACAACACTAATAGATTTGCAGGGAAAACAGTTTTTTTTTTTTTTGAATTCAAAGATGCACGGCTCTGTTCTTGTTTTGGCCAATATCACTGTGCATTCCACACTTGAATCCTTCGTCCTGATTGTGTACTGGTAGGTCTTGAAGGCTTGATTCCTACCATGCTTTATTAACCGATGCTTTTCAGCAGTTAGCCCGGTCGTTGATCCACAATCTCAAACCGTCGATGAAGGAGCATCTGCCAGATTCCGATGCTATGTGCCTGGCAATCCCGATGCACAACTACGATGGCGGAAGGAAGACGGAAGTGCACTTGGTTACGGAGTCAGCGATAGTCAAGGAATGTTATCGTTCTCGAGAGTTGCATCATCGGATGCTGGTGCTTACATATGTTCGGCACAGAGCCCGCGTGGTGTCAGCCCAGTCGACTCCTCACCAGCCTACCTCGGCGTCAATCCACGAAGACGTAAGCTTGCCTCTTTCTGAGTTCCACGTGCCGATGGTGACAGGCATTTGCTTCCAAAAAAAATTCTTCTGGGGGTGTGCTCATATGACCGTAACTAACTTGCCCAATATCCAAATCTGTGCCCTTGAATGGTATTAGTGGTGCAAATCTCTGCAATTTCTTATTCAAATGACGTGAGTCGCATTTTGTTTCGACAATTTCCGTTAGGTGTGGTACGTGTGCATACATAAGAGAGCATGATATGCCAACAAAGAACCAACCCTGATTTGCCTTCAGTGCAGCACATGTTTGTCAGCATTGCATCTGCTGCACTGTAAAATCACTAGCTTCGATTGCCATGGAACGAGCTTCTGAAAATTTCCTTTTGCAATAGTATATTGCGACAATGTTATGTCTGACAGTTCCGACTTGGTTGATAGGCATTTGTATTGTTCAATGAGTATATCTTACACGACAGAATACATTTCGACGATTTAATTTGCATTGATCCACTTTGTTGACATTTATAGGTGCTTAAAAATCGGTTCTCATTTTACAGCTATCGATCCATAGAAAGACGAACCAATATAGCGCTAAGTGCTTCTTCACTATTTTTTCAACCGTTTTTATCGGAAGCATTATCGTGTGAATCAACCAGTGAAAAAGATGGTCGAAATGAACCTATCCTGTAACCACTTCAAAACGCTATATCACAATGAAAATAGTGCCATGATTTGCATAGGAATGGGGGGGGGNGGTGGGTGGGAAGGAGGGGGGATGTCATGTCAACAAGAGTTTTTTATTTATCATATCATATGCTTTCCACTGGGAGCGGTGCGGAAGATTTTAATGTATTTCTTAAACCTTTTCTCACCCATTTATACGCATTTACGCATTCTTACACGAAAGCACACTAGCATCGTATTGCCTGTAAATAGGCAGAAAGTTCGGCTGTCGGAATAGTGGTTACAGCTCATCGACATTAAATTTCGATGCCAAAAAAAAGACTCACGTGAAATGGGGAGGGGAAATGGGAGAAAAGGGATATCCAGATTCATCTCAGTTGCTCTTCGACGAATTTTCAAACACATAAATTTAATGAAAGATGAATTGGGCCATGAAACTTGGAGATGAATTTTTGTATCAAACAGATTTCGGTGCAAACGAAAATTAAAATTGATCGACACTGAAAATATAAATAATTACTTGAATGTTTCATAGAGTATTGCTTCGTTTGCTTTGTCTTTTAAACGATACTCGAAAGTCCGATATTTTATTAAACTGCTTTCCCTCCATTCCTATTTATACAAAAAAGCTTCGAATCTTTCCGGTATGGTTGCTATCACTAAAAATCACATAGAAAATTACTATATTCATCATTTCCGGTTCTTATAAAGTAGCTATTGCCTAGTTAGACGTTGTTGTTGCAGCAAGCAGTCCGGTTGTTGAGCCTCCAACACAAACGGTCAACGAAGGAGATTCAGCAAAGTTCCGGTGCTATCTTCCGGGTGTACCTGATGCACAACTGAGTTGGCGCAAACAGGACGGAAGTTCATTAGGGCACGGTGTCACCGACAGTCATGGCTTACTTAGCTTTAGTCGAGTTCAGCCTTCTGATGCTGGTGCATATGTCTGCACAGCTCAGGATCCACGTGGTGGAAGTCCTACCGATTCACCGCCCGCCTACCTGAACGTCAGCCCGAGAAGACGTGAGTTTTAACATCAAAGGGCGGTTGCTTAGATTGGCGCGTTCCACTTGGTTTTAGGTATCAGTTGATATCAATTGCAGTTCCATTCTTTAACCGTATCACTGGAGAGTATCATATGATGCCTGAACATGTTGAACCTATTCTCTTTTAAAATCTTTCATAACTATGCATTTCAATTGGCGAGACTTTTTTATCTGTGTGAAGCATTATGCGTACGCTGGGTTAATTAATTCTTTGCGTTTCGGAAGAGTCCAGACAATTCAGAGATCTGAACATTTCGTGAGAGGAACAGAAAAGGAAATTCGTGATGAGATTCTCAGAGATGGAAGCGAAAATTCTCAAATATATTTCTTGAGGAAATAGCAATGGCCGAAATATTTTGTGACGGAGGTGAAAATTTTCAAGACATTTGAATGATACACTTCGAACATATTCAAATGAGAGTGAAAATCCTCGAGATATTGTTCTACTATTTAAATGCTTATGTTTAGGCACTTTCGTCAGGCATCTATTTTTTGCTAAATTTCAGCGGGCAGTACACCTACGTTGATGATCGATCCACCTTCACAAACGGTCAACGAGAATGAGCCAGCAACATTTAAATGTTGGGTACCTGGAGTTTTAGCTTGTGAACTTACCTGGCATAAGGAGTACATCGGTGGTCCACTTCCTTATGGTGTCTATCAAAGCGGTGGCACGCTTAAAATCCCACGCGCACAGCTACATGATGCAGGAAATTACATCTGCACGGCATCCAACCAGTATGGTATCGGACAGTCACCTCCAGGAAAACTTGTCGTCATCAGACGTGAGTGACTACAAAATAATTTGATGCACTTTCTGGGTGAAAAATATTCTACCTCACGAGCACAAAATGACTGTGTAAGCAGCTGATGCATTCTTGAGGATCGGCAAGGTGCTACGACTATGATTCTCCTTGAATGTGACTATCAAACTCTTCTTACCACAGTATATACAACAAAATACATCCGCTGTTGTGGTATCATGTATCAGGTCAGCTTCCACGAAAGGAAACTCGTTTCACTGATAAACGATCGTCTTCTTATCGCTCATTTTCTCAGTCATATCAGTTATTCATGGGAAATTCCGATTACCACTGCCATTTTTATTTTAAGAGATCAACAGACAGTGTGGACGAGCCATTGCTGTAGGGAGATTTTAACGTAGGGTGGATGGAATTAAGTGAACAGATCAGCGTTGTTCATTTTGACTCATTTTCAAGGGTCCAATCACAAAGATTAGTGTTGATATTTTTACACAACCATCTTCATGCCACCATTTGATTTGTGAATCGATCTCATTTTTACAGCACCACAAGCACCACGTGTCGATCCGCCTGAGATGACTGTCAATGATGGAGATCCAGCTCGATTCAGATGTTGGGTACCAGGTGATCCAGCCGCTCGACTGTCCTGGCGAATGAGGAGTGGAGAACCGATCCCTTATGATGCTCAAGAGAACGAAGGAATCTTGAACTTCCCAAGAGCACGCCATTCACATGCAGGCAGTTATATTTGTACAGCGACTGATCCAGAGGGAAGAAGTCCACCAATGCAGTCACCGGAAGTTCGACTCACTATCAGACAGCGTATGTCAGACAAACTTCTCTAAAGCGTAGAATTTCCATCGTGCTCTACAAATTTTATTTTTCACGTTTTATCTTTTTGTTGCGCCTTCTAACTTTCTGGTGTCACATTCCCTACGCTTCAATCTAGCAACCTTTTACTCGGAAGGAAATTAAACTGCTGTCACACAGGAAACAATAAAATATCGAAGTTTTCTGAAGTTGGTAAACTCATACCGCCATCCCGAAATTCATCGCGTAGGGTTGAGAAATATGCCGTGAGCACTGTGGATGAGCGAAATCATTGGGCCAAAAATGCGAAGCTTATTCATTCTCTTCGAAGTATCGTTTGGCATTTGAGAAGCAATTTTGTTGGATGCATTTAAGAGAATTTTCCATTCGAGAGAGAAAAGGTGCAAGGAAAGGATCACAGTATAGAGGTCCTTACGCTCAATATCACTTGATCACTTGATTGACCGGACTGTCGAACGTCGGTGACGCTGCCGGTCACAATGCGCTTCCATTAGGGTACTGAGGCCCGTGGTTTTGCATTGTTGTAGCCAATAAGCGACGCCACCCCGCTGGCCAGGCGAGCAGGCCACTTATATATATGTATATATATATATATATATTTATATTCAGTTCGGAGTTTCGGTTATTCGGAGTTTCCTTCTCCTAGCCTTTCTTCTTCCACGAAGTACCTGCAAGGCAGCAGGGGCTGCGATCTTTTTCGGCGGATCGTACTCGCCGTGATGCGAAACCGTCATTGGGTAATGTGACCATTTTTTAAGTGTTGGCGCGCCACCGCCAACCCCAGTCACACCCTGATGAATTTCGCCGTCGGTTGGTTCACGCCTGCTTATTCTGCATATTCGCAGGCGACCGTCATATCTGACGGTCCTTCGCGACCCTTCCACCGCATCGAGCTGAGCGGTATGAAACCGACCGCTCAGCAGCCGCCCAACGACACCGACAACCAACACGCTCAATATAACCACCATCAATTACAGCTTGTAGTTAAGCTACAAGGCAAATTACGTCTTGTATACGAAGATTTTCATGCACTTATGTGGGAATCCTATTCAGAAGAGAGAAGAGGGTGGCGAGAGGATATTTTCCGGAAGTGGAAAAATTCCAGTAATTAAAAATAGATGATGATAATTGCGTTAGAGCATCTTCCAAAAACGAGAACATCAACAAAGAGCGATTCAAAACGATATCGGCGAGTGTATTATTTAAGAGCGGAAGCAAAGTGCTATGCTTCGGTCGTAAGCTAATGAGCTGAGCATTATTCTAGGCGATATTCTCCTATCGCTGCAAGACGATTTGTTTTGTTTCGTTTCTTGCTTCGTTTCTGTTTTTACTCGTTTTGCTTGTTGTTTTCTGTTGTTTCCGTCGCTGTTTTTTCTCGTCACTCAGCTTGATTTAATTTGCAACTCCATAGAGCATGGCAGCGATCTCTTTGCATTCATTTAGATTAGATCAATCCCAACCGATATAATTTTTCAACAAAGCACCACTCACTCACCTTGTTTTTTTTTGTCACACCTTTCATACTTTCGTCAAATTTCGTCCGTCCCTCATGTACTGATAGTTATTTCTGTAAATCTTCCCTCGAGACCAGTGGACATTCTCGAGACGTATAGACAGCAAACCGAACTCACACATCGCCTCTGATGCTTAATAGGAGTTCATAATAAGTTTTTATTCAATTGTTGGTCACTCACTTATTTGCACTCTTATACACTTTATTTACTCACAGCATTATCGCAACATCAACTCTTATCATTCGTGATAGTGGTGTCCGCCTACGCTTCTGAGACAGTCGCACGCATATAGCACAGTTATTTAATTCATTTTTTGCGATTCGTTGAAACGTGTCGATTCTTATCGTTGGGCACCTCTTACAGCGAATACACCTATGGTAGAGCCCACAGCACAAACGGTTAAAGAAGGCGATTCGGTGAAATTTCGTTGTTGGCTACCGGACAGTGAAGATGCAGAAATACACTGGCGAAGAGTTGATGGAAATCCACTAGGATATGGCGTCTCTGAGGATGAGAATGGTACATTATCGATACCGATGGTGCATGAAGCTGACAGCGGTGCATATATTTGTTCGGCATTAGATCCAGAGAGTGAACGTGCATCCGATTCGATCGCAGTACGGCTTGCCGTCAGCAAACGTTCGTTGCAAAATGTACTCGTGAACAGATGATGAATAGCGATGAGATCAATGCACGAAGCTTATATTTTTGAGCTAGTTGAAGAAACCATTCATCTCTCAGATGGTTGAAGAGGCCAACCTGATAGTTATGATTGATTAGCTAAACAACATTATGCGCACTTGCACTTATGAAGCTTGGGAATGGTTGCTTTTTTCGATTATTTACTAATGATTGTCACTAA
>JAARMF010000159.1:121243-134496 GCA_022844705.1 Toxascaris leonina | reverse complement strand
CTCCCCCCCCCCCTCCCCCTCCCTTCCCCCCTAATGTTGGCTGTCTCAAATTTCACCTCTATACTTTTATCAGCCAAAGTTTTGTTGACCAGTCTAGCACCCATACATCAAAGTTGCCCACTTACACGACACATTCTATGTTTCCTGTAGTGTCGAAACGTTCTATATGATATTGCAATGTGTCGTTGTGCGTTGTTGTTTCTCAACTCGTAAATTTTCATTGCTTTTCTATACTTTTCGTAATGCTTTTGCTACTTTTTAATCTATTTTTTGCACTTTTTGCATCTCTTGTATTCTCGCCTAACGCATTTGAAGATCCGTGAGGGATGGGAATTGTCTCAGTCATGGGTGCTACGTGGCATTTTGGCGGATTGTTAAAAAATGGGTCAAAGTGGATAGGAACTCATGGAACGAGGATGCTGGGAGATGTCTTTCCATGTGCAGTAATGGTGACATAACGATATGAGTGAGCTGTTTTTCCTACATTGTTTTTTGATCGGCCAGCATGAACTTTGGTCTCGCTACTGTGTTGTTAATGCCTCCGCCTCACTTGGATAGTTGAGTAGGCAGCGGTTCTTAAGCTAAGGTTTACCATGGGGTTTGTGTTGTTCTTGTTAACTGGAAGTATATGAACTTTCGGCGTCACTGATGAATCGAAATGGCGCTATATTAAACTTGATTGCTTCTATCATTCAGTATGTGAGAATTTCGTATCATAAACAGTGGTTGAAGGAAATTTTCGCGTTCGAGGCCACTTTGTCTTCGGACACCACGGAATTTTTCATCTCGCCATTGAATATAAATAATCGTTCGGGCAAAGGTTAACGCTAAAGATTAACAATATTAGCGCACAGTGACCTGCGTATGTGCAGATATATGTGCTCGTGTTGTATGCTTTCGGGTGAAGATTCTCATTCAGTAGAATTGGGTATCGTTCGCTTTGTTTTCTTCTCCAGTAGAGATCACATGGTCTCTTTCTAAAACAGCATGGGTATAATATCACTGATTGTTGGGTCCAGTTAGAATATGAGCACATCTGGATCACGGTTTGGAGAACGCGCTGTTTTTCAACATTGCACTTGAATGATCAAATTTTCACTCAACTGAGTTGACTGAGTTCTTACCAAATGGAGGAGTAAAATTTTTGCGCGTGAAATAAGGCTTTCATTGCACTATTTGTTGTGATAGGCGGCCCCTTTCTTGATCATCTCGTGAGGTGTTGCACGGCGGACGTGAATGTATGCGTATGTGATAGAACTAGGGGGGAGTGGCTCGATATGTAGGGAACGGGCTCGGCTTCAACAGCAGCGTCCTGTCCGCCGAGGGTTAAGGAGAATGTCCATCTCGTCGTAGGCCACTAAGAATCCCACTCTGCTCTTGGGGGTCTTAAAATCCAATTTTGCCACCGAGCCAAGCGTGGAATTTAAAGGCGTTCACCCGGAGCAGTAGTGATGGCGGTGCGATAGGTAGTGATTGGTTTGCAGAGGACGGGCAAAGACGAAGAAGAAGAGCTCGTCGACAGTGGGCGCGCGTCTACTGCAGAGCGCGAACAGGTTGCCGGAACGGACATTATTCAAGCAAATGGGTGACTATGAAGTATTCCCGATTGCTGAAGATTTGGCTACGTTCGCGTTTCCACCGAAGAGGTCTCATTTTTTGCTTGTAAACGACGTCAATATCATATTCGTCCATAAAAATTTATAAATGGAGAATCTTTCACCGTTGCAGTTAATTCGGTTGATGCTTTTAGGACTGTAAACCCCCATTTTCCTCCCTTTATTAGATGGGGATATCATGCGGCATTCATCTTTCATGCACGTTACCTCCTTTCCATCTAGCAGATCTTGTTCCTCTTTTTCATCATTGCATCTGCTTTCTCTTCTATTCCTCGCTTTACCACATTAATGCCTAGCACGAATTTTTGTGTAACCATCAGGATGAACGACATAAGGTTCATCGGGAAGCGTGGAGCGACGTACTGTATGTTTCGTAAAACAGACTTCTGTTAGCAAAAATGAGGCAGTGAACAAAAGCGAAGTTCTTGTTTCGCCGTCGACCGCCAACTGAGAAGGGAGTCCGTCAAACTATTCAGTGATGAGGAGTAGCAAGGCAGAAGGGATGAGGATGGGCACATCATCACCAGTCAAAGTCTTTCGTACCATTTATTTTTCCTCACTCCAAATATGTTAGTTCCACTTTGCTGTTTTTGGATCTTCTGAGAGAACCGGCCGGGAAAACTATTGCGCTGAAATTTGCCAAAACAAATAAACGTTCGTCTCTCCTGAAATACGGAGTGCCAGAAAATCGAGGGGAGGGAGGGTTGGTGGTATTCGTTGCTTGCAGTCAGTGCGTCTCAAAATGGATTGCCTAAAACGAGCACCAACGACGAATGATTGCTGGCATTATTCCACTACAAAGCATTTTTCCTTTTTTTGTGCTTTCTTAAGCGAGTGTTGTGGTTGTGAGAGAGCAGGGTGTTGATAGTTTCTACATAGGCTTAGTGAAGAACTCAGCTCCCAGAGTTGATAGAGATCTCGAAACGCTTCCATATCACATGCGCACTCTACTCGTTTTTAATAAGAGGGTCGCTCACCGAATATCATTTGGCTGGTGAGTAGACTGAAGCTTGTTCTCCCTGTGCTTTTTTTGCGATGAAATTAATACCAACACTGCAAGTTCAGGTCTAATCGGCGTTCGGAGCGTGCCATTTATGTACCACTAGCGAAACGCATCCAGCTAAGCAGTGGCGCTTCGGATGAGGATCATGTAGATGGCAACGGGCAACCATTTGACGCACCTCACTATTCGGGAAATGCTCGAGAGCGAATGCTGGCACGTCTAATGCGCAGATCAAGAGAGCAGGATCTACCGTTCGCTTCTCGCTCTTCTGATAGCGACCCTTCTGATAATGTCCTTGGTTTGTTAATTTCCTAAAGTTATTCTGCTCCTTTCATGCCACATAATTGTCGGCCCTTCAGCTGTTGTTGAGTAACCTTGAAGTATACATAAATTTTGCGATATTTTATCGCACTGCTAAAATAGTATGCTCTTATTAAGCATTAATCGTGTAATGAAGTGGTGGTTTAAGGAAGTTCCTGTTCGCGAATTTTTTGGACCGTTTGTGTTAGTGCAACATGTTTTCGAGGTTTTATTTTGTAGTGTTGTTCGCATAGGAGTAGAGATCATTTGCGTTATTCGCATTTGAAATCGTTGGTGCGATGTTACATCGAAAATTTAGTTTCATTTTTATTATTATTCAATTTTGGCATTACTTTCCGCACTGTTACGTCTTATGATTATTATTACACTCTGTTATGTGATGCAAGATAGAGTTGCCTATGGTAGTGAGATTTTTTGAGGAGCTGTCGCCTAATTTCAAATCAAGAACTGTTTTGAACAGCAGATTGCAGCAGTTTAATCCTAAAACGGATCTCTTCTTCCTGCCCTCTGCGAAGAAATGTTTTGTTTTTTGTTTCGTTGCCATTGCGTCACGTTTTTAGATGACTTGTTTGCTAAGTTATTATAGATACTGTCACTTCCGTGCGCATGCTTGCGTGAAAGCTGAGTTTGAAAAGATTTAAAGGGGATTTTGAAAGCTTTCGATGTGAATGGTAATATGCAACGGAAACGAGTTGTAATTTGTTTAAGTGATATTCATTGTGCGTGCGTTGATTATTAATACGCTATAATAAGGTCTCTTAAAAAAAGTCTAGTAACAAATATCAGGTGGTTGCTTGTATGAAACAATAGCTAGCCACTAAAAAGCGTAGAGGAAGTTTTCGGGTGAAACAACTCCCCCCGTTTGTTTTCTTGCAATCGAGTTTTGGATCTAGGAGCATTTCTGAAAAGCGCTAAGGCTTGCATGGGAAGGTGGTTTGCAACTGCTAGACAACAGCTCATACCTGTTATTGCAACTAGTCAGTCCAATTTACTTGTCATTGTAGTTTGCGAATGTGGTGCCGGTGGTTTATAACCCTTGGCGTGTTTTCAGGTGAGTTGGTATTCGTAGTGGAGCAGCCCTTATCAGGGCTCCCACTTGTCGAATCACTCTTCACCAGGCGGCAGTCCCCTGCGCGAGACGCAAAACAGCAGCCCCTCTTGAGCCTTCCCCGTCACTTTTCCTCGTCGGACTATTGCTCAAATCTGAAAAACAACAATGTGCCTTCGAAATATCCCACTCATGGTTTGTCTCGCAATTTAATATGTTTGTAGAACTATGATTATGCGAAGATGACGGTAGGCAAGGGAGGAGCAAAGAGAGATGAAAGTCGATAATCTTCGATTTTCCCTCGCTAGAGAAAAGTTTGTATCGTGAATGGAATGTTGATGGTGGTGCTCACTGTTGGTTTTGTAAGTTCATTTTTCTGAGCACATTGTAAATAAGTCTTATCATAAGCGCCAATATAGAGATTACGTCACAGTGACGCGAGCTGCTTTTCGGTGAGGTAGACTGTCGAAAATATGCATGAATGACAGAACGGTGATGTGCTATACTAGTTTCTTGAAAGAGAGTGGGGGAGGCTTCTAATGCAAAACGCAGCAAAACGTCTTGGCAGTTATTCATTGCCACAGATCAGCTAGCTTTTTGAGTTGTTCCGCGACTCGTTTGGTGAAGTTATATAAAAAGCGATTTGTACTTTAAAAAAATAGGAGATTAGTAGTACTGGTGAACTGTTGTGGAGTGTGCTCTTTATAGAGTAGAAGGGCGCAGTGAAAGTATTCCAAATGGCTTTTTTAACCACCACTAGGCACTTGTTTAACTCATAAAATCTATGCAGCGCATGCCATTGATCACGTCGGATACGTGCGTGATTGAGCCATACCGCGAAGGTGAATCGGACTTCAGAGCAGTTGAAGTGTGGATATGATTATTGAGATGTTAAGGTGACTCCGATCCCAATTTGTTGCACGACGTTAGCATACGCAGGATGCACACGTAATCCCATAGAGCTTGAAGAAAACGGGTGAAATAATGACACGATCGATAAATGCTCACTTTAGCTAATCAAACTGACTTTTAGTAACTGAAATTCTTTCCGTTCTCGGATGTACATGCATGGTTGCACATTACCGTTACCACTTGTCATTCGCTGGGATTTCAGCGTTTAGCTACTTGGGCGGTAGCTTTGTAGACCGTCAAGTAAAGAGCTGTGTCCGGCTTCCGTGATGTCGCATCTTTACAAATTCATGCCGACGTGGTGACTTAGCGTTGTCTTGATTGAGTGTTTTGAATTATTTTCAATGAATGCCTTTCTAGCGGTAGTCTAGTGCCGTACCATCAGGTAGATTGTCTTTCAGAGTTAAGCACATTTTTCAGGTGTCGGAGAAAGGGCTACAAAGCGTGCGCATCAGGATAGTACTGAGGGGAAAGGCGCTTTTTCGGATGAATTCGAGGATGCCGAATTCACTGCGAGTGTGCTCAATAATTTGCCCACTTCGTATGATGATTTCGAGTCTAAGGTGATATCTTAACCAGTATTATTATGTGCATATACGAGCTTCCTCAGTCATAACATTCTCAGTCATCACCTTTCCCCCATACATTGTTGGCATCTTCGTGAGAGTTGTTCTTCTTTGCACTGTGCTGTCTCGCCGAAGAATTTTAAATTGGCTGATTGTAAATGAGTTTTTCTGCATAGCAGATTCAACAACATTATAGCAATGACTGTAACTTCGATCAGTGGCATATGTTATGATGGTTTGTTTGGAGCGAAACCGCTGATAGCGTAATGAACTCAAGTAGTTTTAGCACACTGTACTACTGACTATGCTGCCTTGTCCACTACCTTCTTCGAAGTCCTAGTAAACGGTGAAACTCAGCGCCGCCGAACCGGAGGGTTACCGCTTACTTCCCAGAGACCTCCGAGTTCAGATTACGACACTCTGCCACTGAAAAGTGTTTAATTTGTTCAGCGAAACGCTGATTCTTGGTGTTCTGGAAATCGCAAGAGGCGATAGTGTAGTACTAAAAACATTACAACTGTTGCAGCCACATCCTACCGTCCGAATGTTGCACAAATGCATAGAATATACGTCGCATACTTCAGAAGACTATAAGGCTCGCATATATTTGGCACCAAAAGATGTTTGGCACTTCTCTTATGATTCTGATCGTTTGATGCTTACACCAGTGTGTTTGGGGATTGGAGAGTGGAAAGTCCATTAATCCTGATGGCTCAACAGGAGTTTCAGTAAGGAAAAGTTTGAAGTTTTCAGACAGCCAGAAAGAATTGCTGAATTTTGTAAAGTTCAGTCACTAACTTCGAGTAGCACTGCAACTGTGGTTTTTTTCCTTTGAGTATGCAAACGCAAACTCTTGGCAGGAACATTGAAGGTTTTTCGTAGGGCTAACCTAACGTGGTGTTTGTAACTTTGAAGTCGCCCTCATCCTACCCTCTCCACCCTCCGCCTTGCGTGTCAATTCCGCGCCCTCCTTTCCTATACTGCAGCAGTTGTGTATCCCCAGAGAAGAGCACACTTCCGTTTTTTACTAACATAATGAAAGAATTTTTTAAGGGAAGAAATGAAGACGATTTTAGCTATTTTTAGGCTTATTTTACCCCGTTCCGAAGTATAATGCACCGTTAAAAATGGCACATCTTTCTGTCATTGATGCAGGGCTAAGCGAACACAGGTTGACATGACAAAAGCAGAGTAGTTTATTCGAGTGGTACTTCTATAAACAGCATGCGCTGATTACGTATTCTAGGAAGCTGCCTGTGTTGTTTCTCTATGAGAAGATGAGCTTTGTCAGACTTTTCAGGAGCTGAATCTGAAGCTTGAGCGGAACATATCGAGTCCTCTGATATCCTGTCAGAGTCCTGCAACGGACTGCGGCCGTTTGTCTGCAGGCTCGACCTCTACAATCGCATCTACAATGCATCCCATACTGGACAGTAATAACATGCAGCCAGATGCGGAGGATCTCGAGGTGACTGAGTACTGTTGCGTAGAATTGATAAGGGATCAGATAACTGCAGCCGTGAATACTTCAATGTAAGAATTTTCTAGTGTGGTCACGTTCATATCTGGGAGCAGAGCTGGAGATTGGTCGACCTGTCTTAATCTTAAGAAGGAACTGGAGTGAAGTTCGGACCCAGTTTTGTTATATTTATTCTGTTGCTTCTCTTCAACCCTCTAGTTAATTCGCTTATTCCATCGTAACCCTAGCCGATAACATCTGATGGCCTATGTGCAGAGATTGCTTCTTACCTTTTAGTGCTACAACTTCCCTGTTGTCGGCTCAGCCCTGTTTCTGTCTTCGCGGGCGTGGCAACGAAATTGAACTACAGCTGGTAAATGAACGGATATCTTGATTGAAGTAAGGAAATGATGCAGCTGAGAGCTAGAAATTCCTAGCACTGCTATTGTTGACATCTCGCAGTTCCTGAAACGGAGCTGCGCGCATCCATTTTGGATCTGATCGGTTGCCTCCTGTTGTTACCACAGTTGACAGACCTGGATCATCTCTGTTAGCGTTTTCAGGAAAAAACATTTCGAGAAATACATTGGTTTCAGCGTTCGCTAAACGTTTGAAGGGATCTGCTTTTATTTCTTTTTGAAATTCTGTTCATCGAAGGAGGAACGCTGCTGTTACATAAGTTCAAAAGGATATTTAAGTAGAGAGAGTGCGGGCTGAAGGAGTGACAGAGTGTGCTGTTATGTGGCAGTGATGTGTGTGGTGTTCCATATGGTTCGTGATCAATCGATGCTTGCAAATGCAAAGAGTGTAATTCAATCGCATGTTTCGGACAGCGCAGTAGCAGGTGTTAGTGGAGAGCGTTCTCTTACTTGCACCAATGCAGAAAGTTACATTCCTCGCAGATAAAAGCGTCTGTCTTCATCGTTAGTCATGACTTCAATTTGATGAGTGCTTCTCATATAGGCTCTAGAAGCTTCATGTAAATTTATTTGGCACTCATCTTTTTAGTTGTTCTTATTGCGGCTTTGAAGAAGAGGGGGTTACTGCGCGACACTGCAAACGGATCGCTGCGTGTCAGCCTGGCAGCAAGTGAAAAATGCCAGTCTTTCGCACACGCATTTTGTCGAGGCCGACGCGTTTTCTGACGCATTTCCATTTTGGCACCTTACCTCCATTGTGAATAGATTTGAACTTAACCTTTCTCATTCACATGAGCACTAAGTTAGTGCTTGTAAGATGAAGGTCGGGAGTGCTGTTTCGACGGTTTTTTAGCTGGTGGGTTACTAGCATCTGCAAATGCGCTCGGATAAGTGTGAATTTGTGCTTCGCATCATTAGATGCTTCTAAGTTGCGGCGCGAATGGTTGGAGGGTTGACTCGGAAAGTTTGCGTGTCTTTTGAATCAGCTAGTCATTACATTCAACAGTGTTCCAGAAACGCAAGATCCCGACCATAATTTCATATACATATTCATATTCATCAGCGATAAAGTTCAGCCGAAAGTTGCAAACATTCACTATGTTTTGAGAGTTCGAGCTCACGAAGACTATTTGAAAAGCGTATTTTAAACCGTTTGCAATTTTCCGAAGCGTTTATCTTTCATATTGTGTTTAAAGTAACGATCCCCACATGTTTCTTTTTGTCAGTGCTTTCATAATTGTTGCTCAGCTTTGGCAGCATCAGCACTTCATTTTGTGTTAATGGCAGAGCATCAAAACTCAGATTTTCGTGTCTGCAGCGTCTTCATGCATCATGCATATTTAGACACGTACCTGTATTTAGGCCGCGTAACTAGCGAATCATTGAAAAGTTTTCTTTATAGCCTTCCATAAAACAACCATCGCAGTACCATCCAAATTTACGAATATCCCAGATCATTGTTCGAATAGTGAGCAAGTGAAGAGTGTTTAAAAATATGGTGATAGTGTGATATTTAAAGGTTGCGATGATCAACGAATCGTTTGAAGAGCAGCAGAAGCAAACGAAGTTGTACGAAAATCCAGACTTGAAAGACCTTTTCTATTCGCGTCCGAATATTGCCGAAGATGCGGATACCGTTTTGCACTGTTCGCGTGATCGGCTCCCCTATGCGGTAGCCATTAGTGGATCGGAACTGAATAAAGGAAAGCAAGGCACTGTTGATCGATATATCCCGCATGCTAACCACCGTTTTACTCCGGGTATTTGAATGTTATCATTTTCTCTGCTGGAATTGTAATAGATGTTTTTTTTTAGATACGTCGGTACTCCATAGTGTTTGGATGACAATTAGTGCGAGCTTGATGGATGATAAGTTTATTTCAAGCCGTGAAATGTATGACTTGATGACATAATAGTCAAATAGGCAAGTAGGAGCGTTGCAGCATTCGCCATCTGTTTCCTCACTGGAGCGCAAGGGTACACTTGGCGTAATTTGTGAGTGTGGTGAAGCCTTTAGTTGTTTTATTTCTGTTGTGAGATAGTAAGTGGAGGGGTAATTCCAACGTTGCAGCGACCAGATACTGCGACTTCATCGTACTGAGAGAATGAACACTCAGATTTAGGCATTTCAATATAAGATCACTATAGTATCTTGATCGCTTTTCTTTAGATGATGGAGAATAGTTTTGAGCGGGGAAATAGTTATGGCAAACGGATTACTTCCACAAGAGAAGGTACTATTGCTTTTTAAAGGTTTATTTTTGCCGAAAGAAGGAAGGAAAGTCGGTATTGTTCAGATTACAATTGCAGATTTACGCGCGGAAGTACGAAGCTGTCGATAAGAGCAGCTTTTGTCGCCTCTTCTTTCTTAATACATTTTGACTGAGAGGACTCAGAAGTACTGGCACTTATGAGGAAAACTAGATGAAAACATTTTCGCTGAAAGATGTTCTTACAAGTGAAGAAATTAGTGGCATGTGGGTGCCTTGTGTTGTTCTGAAGAAATTATCTGAAGTGCGATGCGGGCGTACAGTGGATATGCTGTGTTATCTTCGAGAGCAGCATACGGCGATGACAGAGAACTGAAGTGGAAGCTCTGCAATTCGCACTTTTATCATAACCTCCACCAAACTGCACATACAGTCTTTCAAATTGGCCTGCAAGGAGCTTGTTTATTACTACGTCCTTTTGCTACCAGTTAGCATTTGATAGTAACTTTCCAAAACTTCATCTATCTACGTGCTGTCCGAATCAGTTTTTAGTCATTTCGCCATTTGCTAACAAACGGTAACAAACTCCAGGTCACTGGAGCGCATATGTTACTATTTCTTTTTCTAAGGAGAGACTCGAATTTCTCTTCACCAATAAGCGGGGTTTGATGTTATAGCCTTTTCAAGCCACACTGGTAGATTTTTCTCTGTTCATTACTGCATGTATCTGACTTCCATTCTTCGTATTTTCCACGCGAAAGAAAATGCCATATTTCACGATTTACGGACATAAATCATCGTTTCACAGTTACAGTGTTGACTCCAAGCTCTAGTGAGTTGGTCGCGGAGCGGTGCTCCCCATCGACCAACGATCGTGAGGTGTTTGCTGAGCGACGGCCTTTCGATCCGCTCTTTCGGAATTCAGAAAGTATTGATAATGGTAGGTATTGATAATGGTAGACAGTTTATAGTTGTTGATAAAAAGCTGCAGTAATATCGTTTTCGGCCCACTGATGTTTTTTTGAGAGGCTAGTTTTCTGAATTATCTATAGGAGAAGGCGAATCCGTGTGCTGAGTTCCATCGATATCAAGAAGGAATGGGGCATGCTGTTTCCATCGGCCACTTGTTTCATCTGTTGTCCAGAGTTCGTTTTAGCATATAGCATCTCATAGCTATAGTAATTCTCTTGCACTGAGCTTTATGCTAAGTAGATGTTGAGCAGTTTTTTCGGTTACATGGTATGTACAGGAACTTAAAAATTTCGGCTCTTCAGAAAGGCGAGGAAGGGGAGGGAGAGGGTTACAACGTGAGACAAAGAGTATTGTTTTTGTTATTTCTATGGTTCTTTTCATCCTTTCAGAAGTCCTCTTCGTCTCCTATGTTTCCTTTCAAGAATGATAATATCGTTGCCTAATAATGAGTAACGGCAAGGTGCTGATCGGCAGATAAAACCTGCGCGGCTAGACGTGCGGTGTTTGAATGTTCTTCCTAATGTGTCATCCCGATGTGAACAACGTCGCCGCTGTTTATTTTCGTGTTTAAGTGGTGCAGCTAAGTGGCCAGTCTTATGCTTTGATGCGTCACACGTGAAAACACTTCCTTCACTTCTCATACTTTTTGGATCTTTGTTTTTGTGGATCGCTTAGATAACGCGGAGCTGAAACGCAACACTCGCAGACTGTTGGTAACACTATTCAGATTTGATAATTGGGGTGGGTAATTTTCCTTCATATCGGCAGGTAGAAGTTAGTTTTGAGGGGATGAATTACTCTCGAATTCTTTTATCGCTCCATTGCCGGATTGATGGCAACCACAGTAGCTTTGTAGGGTTTGTCTGAGGTGTCTGAAACAATCACAGGCAACCGGTTTTTGCTCGAACTAACTAGAGAAGTCTTAGCTGTGAAACACTAAACAAGCGCCGACTGGAATTGAGAATTCGATAGACTTGAGGAAAACTCCGCTCAAATGTAGTTTTGCGTCGTCGACTTGGTTTTTCGTTGAGCTATAGTGAGCGAATAAGGAATGTTATCCGCGGTAAATGTGTGACGATTTTTAATGAGATTGTAGGGGCCTCCAAGGTTCAAGTCTTCTAAAAAGGTCTCCCATATAAAAGGACTGATATATGCTCTTTTGCAAAAGTGGCTCTGAAATATCCAAAATGAGAATTTCGTTTTAAAACTATGTTCTGGATTACTAAAGTTTCCCGAGAAGATAATCTTGCGCCTATATAATTGAAATCGCATATGTGCTGTCATTCCCAATTGGTTGGGTGACCCGCTGTGTAGGAAGTATGCGATCGATTATTGCAGAGTCGGATGATGAATTTGATGATGCGCTGGACGGTGGTGGCGTAGCCAGTTTTGATGTTGAGGAGATGATTCTCGACGAGTCAACGCTTAGACGTGGTAACCCTGATTGAAAAAACCATGCCTGCCGATTTCATTGCTGTGCAGTTGTCTAATAAAAATGCGGAAAGCAATCTCTCCTAAGCATATCTTATTTGATTTCCAAACATATTCCATAAGTAGTATGATTCTTGTTTTCGGAGATATCGGCGGAATTGAGTTGAGACGGAACTCAAAGTTCAATAGCTGACGACGTTTCGTCGGTGAAAAATATGACGCGGAACGAGTTTTACATTCACATGTCGGACCTTCAATGCTCTTCTCTGTTTTCTTCGTTCTCTTCACTATTTATCTATTTTGATAGAACATACTGAATTGCGACTCATCTCTGTGCTTTTCACGAGTTGCAGTTTGACTGCATAGGAATTAAAAAATATCCTTTGCTAAGCGGAAATTTTGTTGTGCACGCATCACATGTGAATTTTCTAAACTTCTTCTTTGACTAAATGATGATTGAAACCTCGCGTTGAAGAAGATTTCGCGTTGTGTGCCTGCGTCTCACCCCCATCCTTCTTATTTTCGTGTGTGACTCAAATAAGACGACGAGAGGAATTCATTCGTTTTTTTGTTGAAATCATCACGCACCTTCGTCCTGAAACGTTTCGTCACAGATTTTAATTTCCGCTCCACATCATGGAATGCGCATTCTGTCATTCAAGAAATCGAAAACACTGCGTACAGGTGTTTCATTGTTAAGTCTTTCTTTATACGGGAGCGAAGGAGAAATTTCTTTGCGCTTATATAGCTGTTTGGGATTCTCCGACTAGATGTTTGATATAATTTCTCGATAAAACAGAGTAAAAACCATTCATCAACACACAGAAACTGGAAGTCCACCTTGGAATGCTCTGGAAAATTATAATCACTATTCCACTCTCTGGACAGGAGTCTTTTTTCATCTGCGTTCTTTTGATTCTGTGGAATTAAATTTTTTCTTGGATAAAACGCTTTTCAGCTTCGCGTGGATCTGCATTCGACACCTTTAACGAGTTGCAGTCACCACACGATGGAATGTTAAAAGAGTCAAGGCGGGATTTCATGAAAGTTCAGAAGAGTGCAGCTGTCCCGATAAAGGAATCACAAAAGGTAAACTTCAAGTTTCCTTTTAAGGTCAGTCTTTTTACCACGTACAGTTCTCAGTGTTGTTCTTGCCCCATTCCTATCTCCACTTCTTTCCGTTCATATCATTGATTGCAACGCATGACGCCCCAATTTTTAACATTTCATGCTAGCAGGGATAGAATGCCACCAATCGATCACGTTATGGAAGATGTGTATGGGAAGGGGAGGGGGGGG
>JAARMF010000159.1:56010-121073 GCA_022844705.1 Toxascaris leonina | reverse complement strand
GGGGGGGGGGGGGGGGGGGGGGGGGGGGGGGGGGGGGGGGGGGGGGGGGGGCAGAGTGAGCAAAATAAAATTTATTTCCAGTGTCAGTTGTGTTAAAAGTCGCAAGTGTTTCGATGGCCTCGCCAGAGTGCTATTATGCAACCGTTTTCAAGCACTGGGGTTAATCTCAGCTAGCCACCTGGTTGATAGCGGCTTTATTCGGGCATCTCAAGCTTTGACACAGTTCATGCATTTCACAAATGAGTCTTGAATGAGGATCGGAAGCGAAGACTGATTCGTAGTAGTTGGGTGTTATTCGCTCGTGGACAAAGGCCACTAGAACCTGCTACGCGCTGGTCGTGGAATCTCACTTTGCTCAAAAAGTTATACTGAATTAGGGTCTCGTGAAAATGGTACCTTTGTGAATCATTCTTTGACCTAATATGTCTTATTTGATAAAAGGACTTCTTGACAGAAGGCCCTGATGCGATCAGCAAAACTGAACAGAGTTCTAGCCAGCAGTTCGCTGCTTTATCTCTCTAATTGCCAATGCCTCAGATTCCTCCACTCCCTCGTGGAAAAAATAATCCGTTGAAAAATATACTCCTAAAGTCTTATCCGGATATTTTCCTTCAGAAAATTGTTTTAAGTTGCTGACTGTTGGTTCGACCGATGAAAAAATGGACGCGACTGAAGCGCTTGCGATGGACGTCGTTGAAAGTCTTTTCAGCGGGAGTGGACCTCTAGGACATCGGTCATCATGCACTCCCAATCAGGTCTCGTCCACTCAGTTGTTAGGTTATAAAGTTGACTTGAAATTTTATGACTTTTAATGGCGTTCATCTGTTTTAATGAAGAATAGCGCAAATGTGGAGATCCGTTTTCAAGCAGAAATATGCGAATTACCATTACCGAGATCTCAGTACCCTTCGCCCACCCCTCCACCACTGTCGCAACCTTCTTTCCACACCGTTCCTCTGCAGACTGTCTTCTGTTCATGGTGGCCGAAGATGTATCTTCCTTACCCGCATACCAGAAAGCTTTTCAAGTTCTGGCAAGAAAGTTTTATTACATCGTGTCTACGCCGCTCTCTTCTCTGTTCTCTATCTGCAGAAAACAGCACTGATACTAGGCCTGTGGCATGAATGTGGGTTGGGCCGAGAAATGAATGCTAGAAGATTGCATTCAACAACTGCTGTAATGACATATGGGTAGTTTAAATGTTAGGAAGGATTCTTAGAGGTTGATGACTGTATCGAATGAGGTTATATCGCGCTACTTCTGGTCGCATTTTAGATGAGCGTTGCAAATGCAAGTGACAGCATATATTTTGTGGTGTTTAACGTGGGGGCAATATGATACATACACTTTGTTGTGGTTTGGTTGGATTTCTTCATGCGCATGTTATTTTCTCTTTTTTTTTCTAAGATTCCCTGGCAATATTCCGAGAATCTCTCGATGCTGCCACTGTACATTGAAAAGCATTGCTTTTTGCTAGGAACAGTTGCGCTGTTGTGTCAGTTTGAAGCTTTTCGTCTGAACTTCGAGTCAGAAACAGGACTGCCTTTTGCTTGTTTTGACTGGCAGCTGCATAATTGTGCATGTAGAATTTGAGAGGAAATGGGATGTTGACGATGAATCGCGGAGGACATGAGGTGAAGTGTGACGAACAGGAAAAAAGCGTGCGTCTGAAGACGGATAAATCGCCCAAGTTTGAGCTTAAGCGATCATCGAATGGTCAACGGAATCGTAAGAGAAGAATGTGGGCAGCGAGCTACAGTAGTGCGATATTCTGGCGATGACAGGAAAGAAGTGTTTGTATCGTGGTGGCTTTTGTTTTGGTGGGCGAATGATGACGAGCCCGACCAATGTTAGGGAGATGTGGGGGTTGACAAAGTATACAGCTAGTTTGAGGGGTCTTATTCAGATGCGGAGGCAGTATTCAACAAAACTGTTTTCAGGAGGAATTAAGTGGGTTGCGTGGAGATGGGGTACCAAACCAGAGGTGATGACAATAGTAATTTCAATTGTTACTGAATAGAACCACTAGTAGTCGATTAGGACCCGGCCAGCAACAAGGCATACGTTTGTGGGATGAATATGACCGACTGCATCGCTGTGTGAAGAGACTTCATTAATGTTGAGCCGCCAGCCGAATATTTACTCGGAATCTGCAAAAGTTCTTAGCCTAGAACGCCTAAGTGAGGAGTTTGAGGCGACCGTGCATCAAATTTTATGTACGATTAGAGACGTTGCTTAAGTGTCATGTGGTTCCGCACTTTTTGTTGATCCATTTAAAACTGTGATCGAGGATCGAAGCCAGAATGGACCGATGACATAATTCACGAACTAATAAGCTCACCTCATCTAACGTGTATCCGTGATTCGTTATGCTTGTGCGAAGTATTCAGCATTAGAATTTATTGTCGACAGTTCGGAACGGCTGCTAATATTACGCACGATTGGTGATGCCCTTGTACTAAATTTTTCGGTATAATGCAGTAGCTAAACTTCTTCAAAAGTGGTATAATACTGTACTTCTAGCAGTCTTCCAAATACCTACACCTATAATATAGCTGCGGTATGGAGATTGGTACAATACTATACCAGGCATTTTGGCCCCAAAAGTGCAACACCAATACTGTGCTTTTTGTGCCTTGAATTTTTCTTGATATACGTGAATACTAGAGGGGGAATCATGCTATTAATGAGTTAAACGAGCAAAAAGCGTCAGAATAGCATTGACTGATAAGATTCAGGAAATCGCCGAAACCAGTTCCAGAATAAAACCAGTATTTTCTTCATCAAAAACGAAATGAATGCAGTTGTCGATGGACTGAGGCTACTAGTGCAGATTGTTCACGATAATTTCGCGGCCGTCGAAGCCCCGGAAACTGCTCTATCTGATTAACTGGACAGCCACCACCCATGTTCAAATGTAGGCGACTCGCAGTTGAAAGGGGGCATGTTTCCGAAAGCATAGAAAACTAGAGCAGGAGAACAGCAATATGTGAAAGGTCAAAATCAAAAACAGTTGAAGCACCGACGTCATTTGTACCTTAGTTGATTGTGTCGGCACGGAGCATAACAGCTGAGGAGTGTTCTACATAACAGAAAGTGAGTTTGGAATCAAAACTATCGGAAAAAACGTTTTTTTCGCAACAGTATGTATACCAGTCGCCAAGCAAGTGCGCATATGAGTCACATTCTTTTGAAGACAGATGAAATGAAGTTTCTTCCCCCTGCCCACCAGATGCTTTGTGTGCACCAATCAGTTTGCGTTTCCGTCGATCTGCAAAAATCGTTCAAATGATATTCAACTCAGACGGTCGTTAAGTAATTTGCTGTGTTATTCTGAACTTCCGTACGATACATCACTGCACGAACCTCAACGCAACATCCAGCTGCGTTCGGACCACCTGCCAGCACCAAATACATTGTATGAGCCGTGAAGCTCAATCTTTTGAAAATCGCATACCGGGCCCAATTTTTCCACTTCTCTTTTCAGAATCATCGACTCCACTCCCACCGGATTTAACATTTCATTGTAGGAGCGGAAAGAGGTAACATCCCTTGGATACCTGAGCTGTTTATCGGTTATTTCTTTGCACTCTAAGTTTCCTGTTTCCGTATGCAGTACCTCGTACTCATTTTCAGAAGTACACACTATGTTTGCATGTGACTCAGTTATCGTTATATGTTGACGGCTTGTCGATGCCCACGCTGTCCGGATCTCAAGATAGGCTTGTTCAGTCTCCTGCCTATCGGAGCGTCCGTGCCGCTTCTTAAAACCCACGAGTTTTCACCGGATTCATCTGAACGTAATGGATGGTTGCACACATAAATGATTCCATCATACGCCTTCCGCTCCGAATGTCAGTGGCGACGGACGCTCGAATCGACGCTCTCACGTGTGCTAAAATCCTCTGCTATTACTCTTCCAGCTGTCCCTCACGAAGTGAGCAAAAGGCCCACGTGGAAACTTTGGAGGACAAGTTGCGGATCCAGCATGGCTGAGTATTTGCAGATTCTGGCTGAAGAACAAGCTGGCGCTGTTCTGCGCTCCTTCACAGATCTCGCTCCACTATCCAAGCGTTGTTGGCGGCGCATTTCACCTGGTGGACCGCTTCTGATCGCTGAGTGCTTTCTGCGGTTCAGCATGCTCAGCTTCATGTTATGTTCTTAAGTATACTATAGCATTTGTTGTATTGAGGCTGCCAGTTTGCGGCTGTCACACCGGGACAATTACAGCCTCCCTGGATGACTCCTTCACTTGCACTCTCGGTGGGATAGAACACGATCTTTGCCTTGTTTCTGTGCACTTTGAGGGTCAGTAGTACGATGCTAAGAAGAGAAGAATACAATAAACAAATGAAGACTGGTTGTAAATTCTGTCCACTGCACTTTAGTTTACTCGGCATACATCTGCGATCATGAAAGGTCTGATTTTCAATAGAAAGTCCCCAATAAATAGCGCCGCTAGAAGAAGAATTCATTTGCTCGCATTAAAGAGTATGAATTATGACGTAATTCCTATAGAACTCCCATAAAGGACGTGGATATAGAAATTTAGAAGATAAGAAAGGCAAGAGCGCTTTCAAAAGTAATCTATGTCATAAGAAAAACGAGCCTGAAATGTTATTTGCTGGCTTCAATAAACTTGAAAGATATAAAATCCAACCCTTCTCAGTTGAGAAGTTCATCGCCTGCAGCAAACGATAGGGACACTTTTGCTTCAAACGCTCAAACTTGGAACTGCAAAGGGGCACTAACACTTCTCCGAATCTTTTCGAATGAAGTAATTTTTGAGTATAAGTACAACGGAAAAATGATATAGTGTGTTTGTACTTTTTTCCAAAAAGTTGATAAAGTTCTTTCCTCCTGCCGCCCTTCGAAAATACTCTAGTTGTTGCGAATTCTAGTTTGGTACGGGGCTGTACTACACCAGGTGTTAATAAGAGTACAGTAACGTTTGGTACAACGACATCGCCATTATGGATGTGTGCTTCTGGGAACCGTCACGAGCATGATCAGTGAAACTGAAATGCGATTGGACTGTGACTGAAATATGCGGCGCTTTTTTAGTTTCGTCTATGGAGAGCATTCATTCATAACTGTTCTCACACTTTTCACGGCGTCATTTCGCGTGTTACTCATCACGAATCCACTATCTTTGCTCCACCGGCGCTCTATTCTGTATCGTCCGAACCGCCTTTTTTATCTTCAGCTCTAATATTTCGTTTGTTGCCGAATATATCAAGATGGAAGGATTATTGTCAAGAAAAAAGACTTATGGGCGATGCTTGGAGCTTAAGGGGCTTTGTACTTTTGTTTCAGAGTTGAAATAAGCCAGAAAATCGATGCTGCGATCGGCCGAACAATCCAATACGTAATTTCTGATTGGTCGCATATTTTACGGTTTGATACATCATATATTCCTGAGGATGACTGCCTCCTTCCTCAATGTCAGACTGCACTACACTGGTTTTCCTGTCAAATTAGACTTGGCTTCCTAGATGAGATAATCACCGGATGAGACGAATTTTCACTTGATTTGTGGAAGCGGTTTGTGACGCCGAAGCAAATTTATGAGACACTGCATGGCCATCCGGTATCCCATGGTTGGCATGTAAAACATCGAGATAAAAGAAGTCGCATTATGTGTATTCATTTAGTATACAAATGAGCAAGTAGCAGAACATCTGTAAACGAATTATATACGAAGTATTGTACGGGCTACGTTGAAATAGCGTTTTAGATGTGTGGATGCACCTCTATGTAACTAGACTAGATGTTTTGCAGTATGCCACCATGTGTTGTGCAGTGGAATACTGTAATCCGTCCCCTACCCACGCTCCTATCCCACTACTCTGGCCACACTGCACCGTTCGGTTCGTGGTTGAGGATATGGAGAGGAATGCTTGACATTCACTGCGCATGAGGAACACTTAACATAGAAAAAACGACGGTAACGAAGCAACAACAAGAAGAATGCTGCAAGATCTGGAAGGGGAAGGATGTAAGGAGGTCGTGAAGGAGGACTGGTCTCATCGGACGTCTTAACAAGGAAGACAGAAATCAGGTGGTTTCTTGGTCTTATCGGGAACCGTGGCGTCAATTTCCCTCTATTTGGAAGATGCTCAATGTGGAGAGGCAATCATAGTACACGACTTCTGAAACCTAGATTTTTTTGATGCGATCACTAAGTAAGGCTTATGCAGTGTGCGAAGCCACGGCTGTAGACGGTGATGGCATTGTGCATGCAGAGGGAACTGATCGTTTTCGAAGGATTCGAACACGGGGCCCACAAGAAAATGATTGGCGATCAAAAGCATATCTGCGAATTGTTTATCCAAAGCGGTTGCGAGAACTGCCGCAAACGCGAACGGACTTTCTGTCGTTGATGACATGAAACTGTGAGATTTGCATACTTCACAGCTGAAGTCAGGCGATATATTACCACTGTGGTCGCATATCGAAAAAAAAGGAACAAAAGTCGTTACTGTTGTGAATAACGTCAGTAGCGCTTCTCGAAATCCGAAGAGGAAGACGATCCGGCCGTGATCCCACTCTCGCTCCATTTGATATGCTCACTTTGGGGGGTCGATTGATAATAGCAGCTCGCCACACCAGTCCTGGTGTAACGAGTACATGCTGTCATTAATTCCTGACGAATGCGATGGCATTACTGGTTCCGTTGCAATTAATAGTCTAAGAAGAGCAAACATCTTAGCTAACATGAGGAAGTGAAGCGATCCCGTCGCCGTCGTGTATCATATAGCTGGACAGTAGTAAGTGTTATACAGGGGACCATCCAGAAGTACAACAGTAGTTTATTTTGTTTTATGTTAAAGGATTTCGAAACAGAACACCGCGAAAGCATTCCAGCCGTACCTTCCGCGCTTTGCTGTTTGCTGCCTTGCCTTTCAAATCTTGCATTTATAACAGCTTCATAACGCAAGTGCATGGGAAGCATTGGGTACAAACTACGTATGTCGCGATTTGTATTTCGAACGTGTTTACGCTTATTGATTGTCGAACTGATTTCGCAGTTGCCGAGCGTGGGTTGTATTCTCTTCGTAGTCGAATTGTGTGCAACCTGAAATTTCGCAAGTTCGTCTTGGTTGTATGTACAAACTATATCGAAACGAAAGCGTTATTGGGATGCGGTGCGTTTTTGAAATGCTGACGCAACAGCTCGCATTATCAGGCGGAACTGCAAAAAACGTCATTACAGTACGTTTCTGTTTGTTGAGGAATTTGTTCAGCAGCACTTAGGTGCTTCTGCGTTCAGCCATCAGCGCTACAGGTCATCGAGCACTCGGTTGCACGGTTCACCTCATACTGTTAATTTGCGTATTTCTTGGGCATCGTTCACTTGAGTTGTTTGTCACTTTTGCATGCAATGCTTGCTTGATGAGCGGTGCGTTGTATATTCGAGTGTTGTATGTTTAGCTGCGCATACACCTACAGTCGACAGTCTGTGTTCGGAAGATTGCACCGTCTTGTATTGTGACGCGTTCAGAATCACGCTGCTTCCATAGGTATTAGACGGAAGCAAAGCGCAGACATTGGAGCATGGAAGGGGAGTTTCAGCGTTATGAGGGAGGAGGGAGTGAGGGGACGGTCTGGTTCATCGTACTACTGAGATCAGCTGTAGTGAAATGTATAAATACTGTACGCCGGTCGCAATATATTCTGTGATTGTGTTGCCTTTTTCCAATTTGTGGTTCCGCTTGATTTACAATCTGTAAAGAATTTCATGCAGTTTTTGTTGGATTCATGAACCGACTATTTTTCTGGAAAAATGGTCTTGCTGGCTTACTTCAAAGGTTCTCATACCGCCTCTAAATCTTTGACTATATTATCGAGTAAACTTGCTGCTTAACTTAAGCTTCCTTTGAGTGGATTTTGCTGAACTCGCCTTTTAATTTTGCTTATTCCTTTCCCTCATATGTGTGATTGAGGCTGTATGTGGTATGGAAACTCCATTTTGTGATGTTCAATGTTTCGTTTCTTCATTAAATGATACGATGCTGGTGAGGTTTATAAACGATTAAATGATAGAACCCAAGAAAAAAGTGATGAACAAAGTGAGGAGGCGCGCGATCTTGTAGGGCATGCCGATCTGCTCGCATGACTGTGCGATCAAGCAGACGGAGACTGAATGAAGCGAAATTTGTATGCAAGCTCTGCTGACGTAGCCGTCACGGATAAGAACATTTTGGATGCTACTTTAAATGCAAATGGGCGAATTAATGAATACGCGCTTGCACGGACGAACGGCGTAGATCTGTTTTTCTTGGCAGGTGGTTTAGTGATGGGCTCAGCAAGCTTAATTTCAAAGATAGGCAAGGAGCTGCCTGCGTGCTTAGCACAGTTCCTGAGTGTGATTTGTGTACTGTTGAGTTCGTATAGTTAACAAGTCCCCGTTTCAGATTTGCATGTCTGACGTCGTGGAAAGCGCGATTCAAGAGGGTATCGGTGGGTCGGACGGAGTTTCGGCGCCCCCTGTGCAAAGTGTTAACGACGCCTATCGTTTGTCTTTAGCCGGTGGGAGTGCGTCTGTTGGCCAAGCTGAGGCCAAAATCGAAGCTGATGCAGCTCCAGTCGACTCTTGGGAGGAGCTGGACACCGAGGACTTTGACCTTAGAGTCGGAGGGGTCTGTCATTCGCGCTTCTTCATATTTTCATTCGCTGAATAACGATGCAAACGCTGTTAATCCTAGTTGAAGCTTGAGGATCCGTGTCAAGGGTGTTATCTCAAATGTCATGTCATTTGCACGAAATATTTTTGAGTCAGTGTATTTATAGTGAACAGTTCGTTATTATTGGAGAAATGTGTTCTCATAAACTTCGGCTTCTGAACTATTTTCAGAATCAGTTTGCGTTAATTTGAGTTGATTTCTCAGCATCATTGTTTCTCTTCAGCTAAAACCAATCACGATTTGTTCAGACCATCGTCGACAGAAAAATGAGCTCGTTTTTTTTTATGAATGCTTGCTTCGTGGAGGCATTCTATCACAAAATTTCTGATGCGAAAAGAATCGTTATGCATTTCTTGATTTTGGGGTTTTTCTTTAAACGATATCAGCATTTGCGCTGTTTTGGTTCCGTTGTGAGCATTTCAGTTTGTTGTGGTTTAAAAGGTTGGAACGGGGGTTATGCAATTCTTGCAGCAAAGCACAGCTCTGTTTTAATGCTGTTGTCATGCTTGCGTCACCTTTTCTTCTTTCCTGCACGCTCCTATTTCCGCTAAGCTGGAACACTTCACAGTATAGAGATTGACTATCTTTTTTGGGTTCTTTTTCATTGCATCAGAAACTGATCGAAGCGCTACTGTCTTTTGCATTTGCCGCTGGAAGCGTTCGTGAAGTTTCGTTGGTTTGATTCCCCAAAACATTCTGAGTGTTGCTGTTGGTTCAAAATTGATCGGCCTCTGCCACTCAGTCTGAAAGTGCATTAGAAATCAAAATATTTTGACGCAAGCAGCCATTTCCGGTAGCAGTTGTTCCCTGAGGAATCAAAGGGTGAACAGAATGATAGAATGTCGATGCTGTTCATAATCTTTGTAGCTGATTGTCTTGCTTCAAGATTTCTCATAGTCTTCTCTCTGTTTGTTCTGTTCGTCTATCTCAAATGTCATCTGATTTCATCTGTCTGCTTTATGGATTGTGTAAAGAGAAGCAGAAATCGGCGAGAACCCGATTCTGTCTTCAGTTAGGTAGTCGGTCAAGCGTGAATGCGGAGTCAGCCGATTAGATAGAAGATATTGAAACAGTTTGCGGTAAATGAGCAGGTCATATGGTCGAATATGCTTCACTTCCTCGGCTACTTCCTCTCTATTTCTAACGACGACAAAAATTGCTTGTCCTGTGAAGGCTGTCTCTCTAACGAATTTGATGCCCTTGTGGAGCTGTGAACAGTGTTGTGGAAAGAGGAGGTTTAGTCTGCGGAAGTGCAGCCAAAATATTAGTTTGACCGATAGGATAGAATTTTAGATCAAGTCAGCGATGGAGAAGGTGAATTTGGGAAAGCCGAAGATCGATTATTTCTCAGCACCGTCGAGTACTGTGGCAGTTTGGAACGATAAGGAGCTGCCTCATGTTCTAGAGGCTCACGCTATTCCTTCGCGCTTTACTCTGGATGATGTAAAGAGTGAGCTGGCAAAGTTTGACTGTGCCGACGTTACATTCCAGAAAGTGAATGACACCAGCTATTTGATCAACTTCTCATCGGTTAATGCCGGTCAGTTCTTATTTGGCGGCAAAGTTGAGCGGATCTCTTTACCTTTCCGCAGTCTGTCGTCATTGTACTGCTCGTTTCGAAATGTTTCTTCTTTTTCGCTGTAAACGAAGCAATGAAAACAAAATGTAGCCGTCTTATGGCCTTGAGGGTATGTTCCTAAACTTTTTCGTTTCCATTGTTGGTTTGCATATTTGATCCTTCATTGACTCATTCCCACATTTTTTGCATGTGTAACCGAATTCAATTCGTTTCTCACTTTTAATTTTGGGAGGGGTTGGAGTATGGGAATTTAAGGAGTTTTTATTGTGGACGCGGACAGTTTTGGCCTCAACCAGGAGCATGTTCTTGATCGTACGATATTTTTTTTTTCAGCGCTGAAGGCATTGATGGAAGCCCGACAAGGGCGTACGAGTTCCTGGCTGCATTTGCGCGTCCTGAGTGACGCTTCGTACGAAGCTCAGGAGGTGGCGCGTAAGAACGCCGGTACCCTGGTGCCACATAAACCACGTCCGAAGACGACTGCACTGGTGGCACGACGTTTAGTGGAAGGTGCGCTTGGAGTTCGTGCTGCAGTCTCGAGGGAACAACGGAAGGCCGAAAGACAGCTCCTCAACGATGCAAGAGGTTTGATCTCGGTTATCGTTTGTAATAATTCGGAATTTACCCATGTTACATCTATAGGTCTTCGCGCAGGCAGGGGACCCTGGTTCCTGTACTTCTGACTTTTGCGGATGATTGCTCCGGAAGAAGGGAAGATGCTGGGGTTCAAGTAGTATAAATGCTGTTGCCCACCACAAGAGTTTCACTTTGGGGCATTGATGGAAGATGGGATTGCATTGAACTGTGTGCATGATAGCCAAGAGCTCCGATTGTTCTGCCATGTACATCTGTGCCGGTTAGAGTCTTTACTGAATGCATTCATCCGCCGAGTATCAGACCCGAAGGACTTTACCACTTGGAATTCTGAAGTCTTTATATCCTCACTGGTGTTTGATGTATTCAGATAAGGTTGATGTACCCGCATGCAACAGTCCTTGTCTTTATTATTTGGCTCAATGGGCAGTGATATCTGTTCGGAGTTCTTATGTGATGATTCCCTAAAGTAATGCAGGCGATTTTTGCATTTTTGGGTAAGCATGGCACTACGGACTAGTGCCCAATAGGTTCTTCTAATGTTGCTGTTTTGGATGTGCAAGGGGACCATGATTAGAAACGCTAAGGCACAATAATGTGCAAGGGGAGCAAGGGTCTATTGGGGACCATCATTAGAAACAAATGAGAGCTCTTTTATGAATTAGTCCCCTCGAGAATGCCACTGTGATGAGGATTGTCCGTCAGTAGGTCTTTTGTGTGGCTCGTCAGCTTCAACGCAGTTTTTGCACACCATCATTTATTAGTTCTATATCAGCGTGGTTGGAAGTGTGCTCAACTGCTCTTCCACATCTTTCGCCTATTTTCGAATCCTTAGTAATGTGGCACTTCTTGTCACTTCTTTGGCTCGCAATTTTTCGTTAAACTAAGTAAATCGTCAATCAAAACTGTGCGCTTTCGCATTTGCAGAAAGAAATATTTAAATATATAAACGATCTCTCCACTTTGCAGAAAACAGGCTTCGGTATTTCCGTCTTTGAATCTTTCGTTAGTCGTTGTGAGGTGCAGCTTGAATTGTATCAACAGATTTGCTGCCGCATTTTTGAAAAGTGCAACTAATTGAGGAATTGTTCCTAAGACAGCTTGGAAAACAGGTGGGTTATACTATCCGTTCGACCACGCATGATCTATGTGAATATGTGAATAACCGCAGCTGCTTCTGCTGACGCAGTTCACATCTTAGAGTTGGCAGACCCCACCTATCCTGATCGGGTTCTCAATAATGTATGATTATTTCAGAGCAGAAAAAGGCGATCGCGGCTCTCTGGGAAGACAATCCTTGAACTCGTCGATATTAATGCTGCATTCTTTTCGTTATTGTGCCATAGCGGCGATTTGTTCCGAAGAGAAAAAGTTATAAAAACAACAACAAAAATGACGAAAATTATTCGCTACACCGTAGCAGTTTGCCATCATCTGATTCGCTTGTTGTTGTATTACGCCGTTTCCCACCTCTTTTCTTTTCATCGTTTCTTTTTCTTCCACACTGCAATGTATTCCTCATCCATCCATTTGTTTCGTCTGCTTTCTTTGTCCACGTGTACAGTTCATTTCATCTATTTACATGTAATTTTTCATCGTCGAAGCATGTTGTGGAACGCCGGTAGGGTGAGAGGGCTTCTTGGTGCCTGTTGCGTAAGAGCTGCACCAGCCCAGCCACATATGATGGGAGGGGTTACGTGCTGTTCTGCTGTGTTGTGTGCAGATGGCTTTTTCTAGCAATCATTGCGGCGGCTTCCGAATCGATTTCGTTTTGAAAAACTCATCGATAAAATGTTGGACGATTCGTGGAGGTAATGGTTATTTATTGACCTCAAATATGTTTCTTAGAGCATCTATGCAGTAACTCCTGTCGTCTAGGTGGCCGTCGGTGCGCTGCGTTTTTCTTCTTTCTTTTGCACGGGCAGGCCGATGTTGGGTCATAGTTGAATTGCTGCTCGACAAAGGTCTGCGGCATGTGAGTTGCGCTAGTCGGGTTCGATTTCGGAGGTCGTCTAGCGTCACTGAGGTATTACATCCACCAATGGCCGCGATCGAGCTGCCGTGAAGTATCGAAGCAACGGTGTTCTGCTTGCAGACGTTGCGTTATTTTTTGCCACCGAAGCTATGTGCGCCTTGGTCGTGATTTTCTATGCGTGGATAGTTTTAGCGACAAATATGCGAAGTATTTTGTGTCAGTTGATGCATGTCCCCAATTTCTGCACATCTTTTTGCCCAGCTGTGTGAGTGAGTCAAGGCATAGGCTAGTGCTTGATTTTCGAAGAAGGGTGCATTTTTCCGAAGTCGGCTAGGGGCTGTTGCAAGCCCTGGACTTTCGCTGTCCTAGGAGGTCCGAAACTGTGAGATTGACCAAGAGCTTTGATGGCTTGCAGCCATTATGGATGCATTCAAGTGTTCATGGAAAATTTGGACATCCGATGCGTCATGTTCGATTTGTCGAAACGTTTGCATATATCGAATCGATTCGTTACGAGCGCTGTGTTCCTTCCATAAAAGTTTGGCATGGCATCTCGCACTTTGCGTTGGGTGAAGAGTTGAGTCAGTGGGCTTGGTGCCCTTGCATGCTTGCAAGCGCGGTGGGATTGTTTCTTGTAGATCGCTGTTGTCTGTTTTTACCAGCCATTACATAGGTGCTTGTTTAGTGTTGCGCTTCAATGGGCGTCGATTTGAGCGGTTGTCGCTTATGTGCGTGCTTGGCTAGTTGAATGGACTTTTGCGCGAATCTGATGAGCAAAATCTCAAATTATGCCAGATTCGACGCCTTACTTTGCTAGTGTACATGCTTGTCAGCAGTCGACTCAGCCAACGTTGGTTGTGGGTCGTTGCGGCTGTCAGTAACAAACAGTCAGACATACCTTATCTGGCGTGAACGCTAACGAGAAGTTGCCTTCCTCATTGCGTCTACATATATTTCTGTAGGTGCGGCTGTTTTACAATCGTTGAGGCAGTGCTGACGCGACTGTCTCACCGGTACTCCCCAATTATATATTAGTTGGCTGTGTCTTGAACTTTCGATTTTGTGACCACGGGAGTAGTACCAGGGAAATGTGGTTTTGTATAGAAATTCGTGAAAAGATATTTATTGTCAAAGATGGCAGTAGGTGGGAAGGAGAGGTATGGGTTTGGGATGGAATGATTGCGGACCAGATACCGCTTAATTTGGAGGGCGATGGTGTTATATATTTTGTTGCGATCATGTCGTTGCATTCGTTGTGATGTTTCGAGTGCTTTTATTCCAGAGGGCGAGTTTATGCTGTGCATGCGCCCATTTTATGCGCATTCTTTGATAGCGACTTCTTTTTATGCGAGGATGACAACGGCGTATCAGTTTCCATTCTGGCAGTACGGAGATGTTCGAAGAGAGCAGCACACTTGCGTAAAGGCGACGCTTGTTCGTTGAAGTTGTGGGGTTATCTCTTCGTTCTTATCTCTAATTCAGTAAGCGGGAGGGTGAACGGGCGGTAGTAAATTTGGGCGATTCCACTGCGTTCTTTCGAAATGGGAAGGTTGGATTGTAGTGGGTTTTGTCGACGTAAGCGATTGCGTATAAATAGGAATGTCTCATTTGGGAGGGGAACGGTGAAGATGAATAAGAATTGCTTAGCAGCGTTAGGGTACAGCGAGTTTGTGCCGCAAATAAATTTAGTGGCGATGTGCTGGCTGTGGAAAGTTGTCATCTTCTGTGGTTGTTGGCTGTGACAGATTCCATGTCAAACAGCTCTGGTCGGTGTGCATGCTACGGAGAGGCTGTGCTAGAACGACACTAATGCTGGCAGTGTGGAAGTGGAGCAGTGGAGGTCCGTGCTGCCGCACCGTTTGGCGTATGCAAAGCGACGAGCCGAAGCTTACTGCTGCAGTGATGCCAGTACTTTCGTTATATATGCAGTGGTCTGCATTGGTGTCAAAACTTCTGTTGCACGTGGTCGAATCACGTGGTGTTAAGCGAGGAGCGCCTGTACCGCAATGATGAACGCTCACCGTCCTTTCATTGTAGTGAACGCTGTTCGAGAAGTAAACGCGTTGATCGGTGTTAGCTGTTCCGTGTCTCTGTTCACTAGGAATTAGTCTTATTGTGGCTTCTCGCCTTTTCAAGCTTTTTGTAGGATTTTGCGGCCTACGCATTTTGTCGTTTTATCAGGATTGAGTTTGGCTAGTTCGCAGTTTGTTTATAGGAGCATTGGCAGTGAGTCTCTTTCTGGCAGTTTCGCCGGCCATGAAATGATAACTGCTAGCTGGATTGGAAAAGATGCTGAAAATTTTGCGTCTTTGGACATTCTTTTCTGGAAGTTTTGGAAATTTTCGTTGTCGCAGTACTTGTTTATCGTCCGATTTTCACCTCTGTCTCAACAAATGAGCTATTGGAGGAGTGTCGGGGATTGGTGTTTTCCAAGAGTGGAAGTTATTGAAGGGTAACTTTTGTCAGCGTCCCTCGTCTCGGTTATATTTGCTGATGTCAGCAGTACCATTTATAACGGCAAGGCCATCTTGAAATTTTGTAAGCTCTGCAAGCTTTGGAATAGTAGATGGAGGATCGGAAATGGAGCTGTCTGCAAAGTTCAGTGATCAGCAGTAATGCTTCTTGATGAAATAGATTTTCGTGACGGTGCATTGTCACAACTTGCCTTTTGGGCGCATGGTATGACTGTTACTGCAGCTCGTTTCTCGAACTGCTGAATGAGCGGGCACTCGGGTGGAATTTGATGCAGTACAAAAACTTGGTTGGCATCGCAACAGAGAGGGTTCGATCGGTCGGATATCAGTTTAATATGCAAATGATTAGTCGACATGTAGGGGCCATATATATGCAGCTGCAATGGTGCACTTCACAGGATGGGATTTATGTACTGCTTTCTTTCGATTCTCCAATGGCGCCTTCGAGCTGCACTTTCCTAGTTTTTTTTTACCAGTTTCCATCTTTCAGGGTGCTTATGTTCATTCGTTTCCACTATATTTGAATTTGCCGTATTGTATAATGTGGCAGTATTTTTACTTTTTGCGTCGGGACTGCCATGAGCAATGAAGGACATTTTGGGTGTCCTGCAAGACGTGCAGTGTAGGACGGAAATGAGCATGAGTCCCCCCAATGTGAAACAAACTTCTAGGACTGTAACGGAAATTTACCTTTCGAGGATGCTCAAGTTGTACAAGGTTCTGATTGTGCTTTCCAGTGCTTCGTTGAATAGGCTTCAAAGAATTCAAGGGTAGAAATGGCTCGCTTGAAAAAGCCCGCCGGCTATCTACACGTTGGTATAATATTCTTCATCACGTAGGGTGCTGTATGCCCGTCCTGGGAACTCGGATTCCGCTACTGAGAATCTGTCCTTCGGCTGCACATGAGTCCTTTTTTGCCGTTGCCAGGAGTCTACTTCACGAAGGACGCGGTGCAAAGCACTCTTGGCTTTCCTTTCCCCCCGAATCGCCTCTACATGCAACTAGCATTTTCTCACGGCTTAAGCAATCATGAACGCTCGCACAATCATCAACTAAGAATCCGGTTATAAGATGGGAGGGCAATTTGAATTAAACGAAGAAGCACTGCTAAGAAAGCAATTTCACACGTCATTGCATGAAAGTGGCACAAATACCACAAAAATTCAGCGACCAGCCCTTTTGTTGCAGTGCCATCCCAAACATCCTCAGCAATACTGCTGCGAAATTTCTCGGCGGGAAACAGCTCAATATGAGCACCGAAAATTGCTGAACTAAACAGGAACCAGCAGACGTTGCACTGCACTGAAACAGCGTTAAAGATGTTTATTCACAAAATTTGATACAATATACACGTCGACAAATGAAGCATTGGAGGCTACCAGATCAAGCATCTTGATGCAGGAGCAGATTTCAGCAAAAGAAGCGTCCCAGCTATGAGATAAGACCGTAGCGTCTTTTAGCTGAAACAGAATGGCAACTGCCATATCGCCGACGAAGTTCTACCGACTACTCACTGGACCTGATGAGATGCAGCAGGGGTAGAATCTGTCTGTCACGTTTGCTTTTGTGATCGACTATCCCCCATGCCTTTCGCATCAGCATCCTTACGTCCGAATTGGTCCCTGACAGTAGTTGCGCCCCTTTCCCTTTTCTTGCAAGCCTCCTCCAGACTCCTCCGTCTAGGCAGCTGACAGAACATCCCCCATACAGCATAAGTAACCGTAATGAAATGTGCCAGAAAAATCAGTTCCGTTGTAATTGATAAAGCTTCTTTTCCATTTTTTTTTATCACTGCTGACTGACTTATTCAAATCACTCATTCCACTCTGTTTCTATGTGTTACGCAACGAGCACAACAATGATAAGGCGGAAAAACCAACAATCTATTTGAAGCGTTTCTTCGGATCTGCAATAATGCTTGTATGGGTTCTGTGCCATCGAAGAGTCTTGACTATCTGGTATCCAAGGTGGCACCCTTCATTTACCTCCCGGCATTGAGCGAATGAGGAAGAACGGAGTAAAAGGCAAGAAAGGGGAAAGGGAAGGGATGAAAGGCATCACGGCGCCAGTTACCCAGTTAAAAAGCCAGTGAAAATATCCTATAGCAGAACCGAAACTGCACGTTTGAAGAAACAACCCTAAGGTCTAGCAAGAAACAATCCACAGTCACAACCCACATATAAATTTCATACTCAGCCTCAGGCCATAAATGAGAACAACATTAAACACCTCCTCCCCTCCGAATTCTAGATATTTTAACCTCATTAGTCACTTCACCCTACCATGTTTACGGTAAAAGCTGCAAACAGGCATAACTGAAAGTGTTTGACGTATTTTCTTGCTGGCTCTTAGTACCTGTTTCAGCGAACGATGATATAAACGAAGATCAAGTCAATATGCCAATTCAAACAAAAGAAAAAGAAAACGAAGATAAACATTCACAGATCTTGATAATCAAAAAAAAAGGAAATCGAAAGAATTTAAGCTAAGCATTCAAAATTGAGCGAAACATCTAACGTTCCAATGTTCTCTACGTTTACTTCAAATTTACTTCAAAAAAGTTCTCTACGTCCCGCAGAATTCTTCAACATCCTTACTTTTTCTACTCATGTAAAAAATTTCTAAGCTTCCACTGTCAGTTTTTGTGGACGGAAAAATCGAAACAAATCTGCGATAATATCTCACAAAACATAAAAGAAATTTCAAGCGGCACAACATTTTCACAACAGAACGTTTGTCTTCGTTTTCTTTGCACAAAACCGCAACTCCACTGAATTGAAAGATTCAACTGGGCAACATTCCTACAAGGAGAAAGGAAGCTATTACCAGCCAATTATCAACAAGACCACCTTACTTCTGCCAGTGCCCAAAAGCCAACCAACACGAAGGCACAAATTCACCTATATTCTATATATGCATAAAAGAAAGTATTTCTGGATGGTTTTTTTGATGCATAAAACATATAAGAGACACATACGAGAAAAAAATGCATGAAAGTGGCAAGAGGTCGAAGATACGGAGAAATGTAATAAGTTCAGTATCCCTGAGGCCTTCTCACTAGCAGCTTTACAGTGGGATACTGCTTAATAATTTGAATTGCGTTTGCATGCGTCATGCCTTTCGTCGATTGACCATTGATTTCAATTAACTGATCGCCGACCCTTAATTGGCCGTCGGAGGCCGCCGGACCATCTTCGGCGATTCTTAGCACAAAAAGTGGCATGGCATCAAATTCTTGTCCACCTCGAATCGAGAAACCAAACCCCTTTGGACCACGATTCAATTCCACTGATATTAATGACGGCTCCTGAAAAAGGATCCTTTTCATATTACGAAAACCAGTTCAATAAAATGAAGGACGGAAGTTTTATGGCGTTACCGCATTGACATAATATTTTTCTCATCCAAAGTATCTTAGTTTTTTTTACTGTTTAATGAAGCGAAAAATTACAAAGAATTGAAGATTCATTCGGCTCAAACATCAAAAAAAGGAGAAATAATGCGATTAAGGATCAAATTGATTGCACATTGCTTTCGGTCGATAATACTCCCAACAAGCGCATACAACTGATGAATGACCAACTGGACGTTGAATGATGATGACGGAAATATGCTGCGAATGAAAAGAAAGATCCGAAATAAAATATTTCAGGATTGATGAGCGCACGGAAATTTCTCACAAAAACAAATGCAATTTTACGGTGCCAATTCTATGTTTTAATATATAATCTGCAGAGGAAAAGCAAATGAAATGCATTTCTGTTCAAGAATAGGTTTACTCGAATGAAACTATGCTTGACACTTTGGAAATAAACTTCGAAAATAAATCGGTCGAAAAATATTCCAGCAAGAAGTTTAAAGGGAAGATGCTCAAAAATATTCGCTACGAGAAAATAGTCGACGTTTTCAGGCTAAATGAAAACTATGGCAAACTCTCTAGCCCACTCTTCAGAAGATGAACGCATGAAACGACCAGACTACTCAAAACTTAGCGACACATCGTTCACTCTCATGCTTCAAATCGGAAACTACAAACGATCAAAGCGTTAAAGTATCTCACATAAAAAAAGAACCGGTAGTAATCGACAGAAAAAAAAAGAAATAAACCACACGTTTTTCTGTCAGAAGAAATCTGCGAGAAGCGGACGTAAGACATGAGAAACGAGAAAGCGATATCGTAATATCGACACAAATACCATTTGCTTGTTTCAACTGGTTCAGATAACAACCTAACGGAAAACATGCAAATCGTTTAGCATTATAAACAGCCAAAATTCAAATTAAACATACAGATGCATAAAGCTCGTGCAAGATACACACATACACATCACATAGCATGAACAGAACAATAATCAGCTAAGCAGGAAGCTACTTTCAGATTCGTATTATTGGAAGAAATAAACAGCTAAGAAGGCAATAAAAAACGAGAAGACAGGTTCCTGCCGTGAAGGTCAACCGACAACAGGAGGCACACTGTGCTACCAACCACCATGTGAAGGTGGGTGATACTGGTGCAGAAACTATGATCGCTTCGTCGTCGACGTGTTCTGAATAATGCTCCATGGATAAACATTGATGTAAGAGAGCAATCAGAGACGCTACAATATAAACCCAAAAGACAACATTCCCCTTCCATACAAACAACAATGCAAACAACGACCCTCTGCGAAACAATGCTACAATGAATCGTATGATCCATACCATAAGTGAAACCTCCCCTTCTGATTTGCCAGTTATTGTTGAAATCGTTAAACTAAGTAGAAATGGAAACCAGCCCAGAGGACGAGTTCGAAGACACAGACCATCCGCTTACCCCTATAAAATAAACCTGCAAAAAAAAAGAAAAATCTACAGCCGCTTATTCTTGAAAGAAAAAAAAGTACTACACCTCACGACACGGCAACTTAATGCCTTCAAAGGACAATGCACTTATAAGCAGAACTGCGAAGAAACAAAAGTAGTGTGGTTGAAAACTTAAAAGAAGCAACTCAGTAACTATAACGAAGAGTTCAGCCACTTTACCTCAAGTAAACATTCGTACATTTGGACGAAGGAGAAAGCGGAAACGTTTTATAAATAAGATAGCGATGAAGGGACGAGTGTTAGTTTATTGACGGAAGAAATCTGTGAAGTGTTTGCGAAGAGATGAAGCTCAAGCATAGCAATAATCGGTGCTCTCACTGCTTGACAAAGAAGCATAACTGACAGCAGTTCGAGGAGAGCTGCGAGCAGGCCGTTGACTTGTGCTTACCAACTCGACAACCAGCTCCACGCATCGTTTCACTCAGTCAATCGACGAGCAAATTTCGGTCGGCACCTGCTGCAGCAACGACGCAACGTTCTTCTTTGATCAGGAGTTGCAGGCGGAAGTGCACATTTGCATCTACGGCTATACCCAGTCGTAGCTCTTACAGAATACTACAATTGCAACATTACAAATAAGCCGAGGTCAACAATGATGCACGGGCACCATCTCTCGGAGGTCCCATTCTTCAAATTGTCCAAGCGCAGTATCGTATATATACAACATAACAAATCGAACGCACGACCGTATGCTTGCCTCTTATCGACTTCCTACTTATTGCGATGACGGTGCAAGAGGTTCATCGGATCGAAAACTAGATCATGCGGCTAAGACAGCCGTCCACATCGACGCATGAATTATCGTTTCGGAGACAATAAAACGTCTTTAAGGAACGCAAATCTCATAGTTCATCTCATAGTACAATTTGCTACTGTTTAACACCCTTATACAGGAAAGATTATTTAACAAGTAAAGAATAAATTCTCGAAAAAAAAAAGACCTGTTATACGCAATCCAAGAACTGAAAGATGAGGGAAACGGATGAAAAGAAGTAAATAAATGGCACCGTGGAAAACTCAGAATCATTAATGAGACTCGAATAAAGAGAAAGAGGAACACAAAACTGCTCATCTACACATCGTTACTGTTACCTTCTTCTAGAAACTTGTGTATTATTTCTGACCAGCCGCGCATGAATGAGTCTGAAAAATTGCTCTCCTCAGAAAGCTTTTGGCCCGATACCAGTGTCTGATACCAAGATGAAAAAAATGAGTGGGAAGCATACAAACCGGAAGGGATGGTTTATAACTGTTCAAGGTTCGAAGACTGGTACTGAACGCAGATGATGAAATATAAGTTGGTACGGACAGAATTTTTCGATTATAGTCTGCTGAAACTCAATCACCGCTCGGTATTCAAACAGCAATTCTTCGAGTCATATATGTCGTTTGGTGAGTTTTTCGATAAAACTGCACTAGTCGACGGAGATTGGCACAACTCACAAAACGATAAAAACTCAGTGATTTTAACTAGAAAACAGCCAGCTCACCATCCGACATTGACGAAATGAACTCGTATTCACTCTGTTTGTGATCTGCTGCTGACGAAAAAAATGCGCTTTGGAATAATCGTATTCTAAGTAGAGATTTAAATAAGCTCATATAATTAAAAACATTTGACTTGAAAATAAACCTGTAAACATATGCTCCAACAGTGAGAAAAAGAAAGGAGGCTAACCGCGTCGGGGGGAAATGGAGACACGTTTGCAGTTGAACAACCATCCTGACCAAAATGTCTGTAATGAGATGTCTCGTAAGGACCGTTATAAGCACCAGAAAACTGTGGTGCACCGTTCTGATAAGGCAACGAATGACTGGACAGAGAGGCGTATGGAAGACCTGTCTGTGACGACGAGAACTGCATACCTGGAAAATTGCCGAGGTGAAACCAACGAATTTACCCCGTTATCAGGCGAATAAGCCACCTTGCGCGCAATAAGACAAGCATTTTCATGAAGACTGTAACAAGAAAAAGTCCCAGGATGCCACTATTAATGGGCAGCTAAACCGCAGAGGTGGACAAATGTGCATTCAATGCACGGGTGGAAGCCATAAAAGAGGAAATAGCCAAGAAACGGCGTAATGGCAGTGAGCTCACTGGAAAACTCTACAGCATATTGCATCGTTCAGGACTGATCTATACAGACATGTCTTTTTATTGTACATTCCTCCTCTTCATGACTGCGCTGTCTAGAGCTATAACGCATCACGATAAGATTTTGGAAATGAAAAGGTAATCTGAAGAATTCAAAAGAAATTCTTTTTAAAAGACAAGACTATTAGCAAACACGAACCAGTTTGCGAAGGACTCGCCGGAGAAGGCGGTGCGATGGTGAGCCGAACGGAGAGGCCAGAATCCTTGATAAGATTTACAATTTCATTGTGCGCTAAACTCATGATATCAATGCCATTGACCGCAATTACTCGGTCTCCCACTCGTAGCTGACCACAGCGAGCGGCTGGCGACCCTTCCATTATCCGCCCTGAATGATCCACTCTTTACAGTAAATAGGACCTCCTTTTTTATATTAAACTTAAATTGAACTTCTTTATTCCAGAGAATGCGCCTTGTAAGAAATCTGCCGAAGAATAAGCCAAGCGTACTGAAAGATATGTTCCAGCACGTTCTACTGATAAGCGCGAGCACAGCGCGGCCTTAAGACGGAAAGGAGATATGGAGAGCTGCAATTACCCAAATGACCCTCTCGGTTGATCCACAAACTAATTAGTCAGGTCACTATCCTTCAGCGATATTGGCTGTAAAATTGAAATTAAAAGCAAAAAACTAAACTACAACTCTCCATTCACCTAGTAGTAAAAAATATTGGTGAGTTTGAACTCAAGATACAAAGTGGGATATCTAAAGTGACACGACTGAAATGCAAAGAACCACAAATGTGACAGACAAGTCAATGCCTCGTAGGAAAACTACCGAACTGATACGCCAACGCCACAGATTTTAACGCTACTTGCGGTGAAGGAATTATTTATCCACCAGTTCACAGCTCTGAGAGTCGCCAACACAAACAATGAGTGGAACAGTGATGCTGTGAGCTTTTAAGTGTCAAGAAAATAAAAGGTGTATTTTATTGGTCTACTTTCAACCAAAAACACTGATGCAGCTAAGATATTCTGAATAAGTAGGGTGAAGAAATAGTCTGATGAATGGCTAATGAAATCGCTATCGAAAGACGAGAGAAAAAGGGAGATATATGCGGGGGAGGGGGAGGGGGAGAGGGAAGGAAATGGAGGATATTTCAAGAAACTAATTGCGAAGAAATGTTGAAAGCTAGCGTGCAGCATAACGATATCTCAAGCCAGCTCACCAATGGTGCTACCGTTTTTATTCACCGATGAGATGATGACGAAGCCAAAGCCATCGTGATCACCTCTTGTCAAAACGACATCATACGTATTCAGTACAACATTCAGTTGATTCAGCGGCATTGAAGTGGATCGAGGCACTTCTGAAAAAACGCAATCTTGTCATAAAAATGCGACATAACAAAACATCTAACTGAATAATTAAAAGATCTTGTCTGCTTAACAAAACTTTCTGAGGACATGTAATCTCCGGGAAGTACAACAAATAAAAATCTACCAAAGCTTTTTCAAGCGCGTAATTGTGTTGTGGCACAACTGGCTTCTTTTGCATGACCTCGGTAGTAGGAAGAGCCTCACCTCGTGGAAAGTCCTTTGGCTTCTCTCTCCAACAACCTCATAAGCTTAAAGGCAAGGGTCGACATACTGTCGTGAGTGAATGATACAAGAAGGAAAGAAACTCCTTCCCCTTCAACGTATCACGGCTTGTAAGCAGTCGAGGTGACATGATTCACCCCCAACATTCAAGTTAAGAAATGGGATGGCTATAAAAATGTTTTTAACTCGCAAAGTAACCAAGAGTTCGACAATACAAATTTCGATAAGTTTTTGTCATTCGAGTTCTTTTAGTTGTGGTTAGAAAAGAGAGGAGGCAATAGGAAGGGATGCCAAAAAAGTTATTTCGTTGATAACAGGATGCATACATCTAGTGAGGAGGAGAAAAAGACCTCTTTGAAGGGCGAGGATAAGCACATGTCAGCATTGGCAAGTACCAAATAAAAGGGATTAGAAACTTCGTGTATCAATCCCCGCACCTCTCCTATTTGGCCACCGTTCGAGACCATCTACTCCAAACAAAGCCAATTACTCATCACCAATACTAAATAAACAAAAGGATTAAATTGCAAGGGTAGTAGCAAAGCAATCGCACATTCATGATGTAAGAAATGCTGCATGCAACTTGCCTTAAAAAGCTTTGCAACTACATTTCTGCACAGTTTTAACGCTGCAACAGGCAGAAAATGACAAATTCAGTGGCCGTGTTTTAACTGAAACCACACACACTTGTCTTCAAACAGCCATGGACCGGAAGTATTCTTCGCGCATGAGCATCTGACGCGTCTTTAAATAAAGTTAACACATGCCACCTGCAGTGAATGAATTCACAATGACTCAACAATCCCACTGCCCTTGGGCCCTCGACCCGCTCATGTAATTCTTTCCCGTTAGCTTTTCTACATTAGCACTCCGTGAAGAGAATTAAGAATAAGCCTAAAAGCGAGTCTACAATGCAAGACAGTCCCATATTTTAAAAAACTGCTAAAGATTAATTCGTTCATTTCTCACTGAGCGCAATTCGAGAACACGTGAAGCCAAATTTACGACCGATACAATGTGTTAGGAGGTGGGGTAAATGCAGGCTCCCTGAGGTGAGAAATATATTCTCATAAGAAATAATATAAGTGGTAATCAAGTGCTGAGTATGTAGATGATGGCGAATGGCATTCTGTTTGATATCTTCGCAAGACGACTTCCGTTCAGTTTGATGATAGATAGGAACCTTTTTGCCGTCGCACGATCAACTTGACATAGCCGTTAGCGGCAGACTGCTGCATAAGTTGTACGGCCGTCGCATGACTTTCGCCAACCACATTTTTGCCGTCAATTTCGATTATTTCATCGCCTTGACGCATTCGACCATCCTCTGCCGCCGCTCCTCCAGACACTATCTGACCAACCGTTATACAGGTTCCCTCCTGCAACGCACATTTTTAACGACCAAATATCCAATTACTGGCCGCCTGATTTAGCGGAACTTTGACGACGAATACCGCCTCTGGTTGTAACGAGATGGAAATTTAGTTTGTAAAAACGTTCAGGAGCAATCAGAAACTTTGAAGCGAAAAAGCTTTTTCGAATTCCAGCAGCTCAACATTCACCTGTCAAATTTATTCTCGATCATTAAAATATGCGGATTTTCTTCTTCTCGGTTCGTAAAGGATGAAATTCCCAATTCATTGCATTGACGTGAGGGCTTGCCTTAGATCGATACATCAGATGCGTAATGCACTCTCAGAAAACAGCATGATGTGAACTCAATTTCCAATAATTTCATCAGCTGCTAAAAAGTGATGTCAAACAGATGATTTCTAGTTCGATATATCGTTGCTGTGTTTATGCTATTGCGTGATGCGCAGTTTATATACATGCGTGATGCACTACTTTAGTCTACGAAAGTACTGAGGAAATAATTTTGCCCAAAATGAAAACTTGAAATCGTCATCGATTCACAGCGCTGGAATTCAGGTGGGTGAAATGCTTGCCTGGACAAAGAAGCGATGAGCACATCCGGCCCTAAAAACTCAACACTAGACGGTATAGTATTCAAAAAGAGAGCTATCTCACCGCAAAAGCATATCAGTGAACTTCATTCAGCGATGCGATAAATGAGCAGTATCGTCACTTATTCGTTAGGTTTGAAGCGAATACATCTTTAGAAACAAATCCACCAATCAACAATAAGCAAAGATAAAACCTCTTGATGTCAATAAAAAATCAAAATTTGTGAAATCACCGAGGACGCTCTTTCATATACGAGATCATAAGACAGAAGAAATGCGTGCCCACCTCAGTTCCTCCGACCACCCTGAAGCCGAAGCCGTTCGGTTTCCTTATCAAGTTGACCGTAATCGTCTCGGAGCCATCATTGAAAAGCGCTGCCATTGGTACATAGTTGGGAGTAGCGAATCCAAGGCTCGCTGATGACGGCCGAACACGTGAGAAATTTTCATAAATCTCCTCACTGGTATGTCTCTCGTGTTGCTAAAAGTAAAACAGCTGAGAGGGTTTTGAACGAACCTATATTCTAATTGCAAACAGTTCCTCTTCTTCCAGGAAGTTTCGAAAGAAAGAATAATTGCTTCCTCGCCATACCACTGAACTCAAAAAAAAAGTCGTGCATATTTGTCGATGTATTGTTGCTGTGTTTATGCCATCGACGGGCAGTTTATATACATGCGTGATGCACTACTTTAGTCTACGAAAGTGCTGAGGAAATAATTTCGCCCAAAAAGAAAACTTGAAATCGTCATCGATTCACAAGTCACAGACGTTCTTCAGATTCTTTGGAAATTCCAAACATTTTTCTTACTTCACGCCAAAAAATTTCTTGCCAGGCCGACAGTTTAAATTCAAGCACTTTTGTAAATTTAACCAACGCTAGCATACTATTTCCTCTATAATAAGCATAGAAAATGAATGCTAATTGAGTTATAGAAGCAAACGGAAATGAACTTCAATGGACATTACTTTAAAAAATGTTAAATGACAGATTTGGAGTTGGATCGAAATCACACTATCGTCCTCTCCACAACTGACAAAACATTAGTGGTATATAAATGAATTGCTGCAGATAATAATAATACCCCTAAGCAAAATAAAAGACGCATTGTTTACGAGTGTGATGATTAGGTGGTGGAAAACCTTCGATGAACGTTGCAAAATGTAGACAATAACCAGTGAAAGCTTGTTGGGACGGCTCAACTAGGAGGGCGGAAGAGCGAAACGCGGGATACGGCAGAGCAACTCGTTTTTGCGATTTGCAAAAGCAAGCCAGCAGTCGAACAATGTGAGTGAGTGAATGCACAATCACGCACCAACTATCTCACTTGCATTTCACACGACTAAATCGCAAAGATGAACGCACACAATATTCGACGCACTTACGGCGTCAATTACCAAACAGCTACACCAATACCAATAAAAAACACCTCAAACAGCAGGTGGTCATTTTACACAATAGGGCCTAGACCACTTTTGACGAGAGTCGTTTCGCCTGTCACATCACAAACGTTTCCGACGCATATTCAGAAATGATTTCGTCTTTAAGTTTCTATGTGACTGTCGCATCCCCAATACCTTATTAAACATACAATAATTTGATCATTCCTAGTAAAAACGCCATACTGCTGCAGATGAAGAACTGCAGCTCTATCATACTCAGTCATCTCAGTGATCAATGCACAGGCGAACATCCATCTAAATACCTACTCAGTTTCCTACCTGAAGGAAATATTTTGTAAACTTTGAACGTTTTTGTAAATTGAACTTCTTCCGAATTTCATGCCCTTGCATACCAAGTAGCCTCCTGTCTAGAACATCTACGACAAAAAGAACTCCCTTTCCTCGGCCGTTAACATCACCGCGAGGAGGGTGGAAGAACAGTTGCTGGAGCATGCTAGTCCACTCGAACGATCCGTGAAGGGGTGGTGCAATTTAAACATGACCGGAACTATTTGCATCATATATGGGTAAACCCATCCTATTCAAACTCGATTTACGAAAGGATTTTAATAATCGGCGTTCATTTTGATTTGCAGTCTAACGGCATATAGTCAGTGATATTCCGGGAAGGACATATAAGTGGAAAATAATAGTGCTTCTTATATCGTATGGTTCATATCGACGAAATCGACTAGCAAACAGCATGTGCTGACGGAAAGTCGCATATTGTTAGCCACTTTGCTGTGCGTTTGCGATTGAGTTGCAAATTAAAGTAGGAGGAATATGCACGGTCAACAAGGAAGGATACGCGAACTGCAGCGGCCATCACCCACGTTATAAAAGGGCACGACAAACATGGCAGATAGAAATGTAACTGCTGTTCCAATGTTAATGTGACCACGCACTAAGCTCCCTGTTGCGCACATATCATCCACCTCAGTCCAGTTTCCAATCCCACAACCACATCGTAAAGATTCATGTGCGAGTGTTTATAGCAAAATTTTGTTCTGCAGTACGAACTTCTCCTTATGGGCGTTATCTCTGAACAAATTGGGATACAATGAAGAAAACGGCTGAACAATTTTGTATTGCACTGCCTTATCCAGGATTTTCTAGATCCTCCGAGCTTTCACCAGTTCTTACAAATGGTGCGTAGAAGTTGATTTAATAAATGAAGGAGGCGAAGAACATCTCGAATAAGCGTGAACAATTTTTGCGGCAGATTACAGAATGATGGATATTTCTGACTGAAAGAAAAAGACTACAAAAAATGAGAAAAATGACATTCCACAGAAGATGCGATGGGGATTAAACTTTTTTCTTGAGTACAGAAAGAACGACTCAAGCCGAGAGCAAACAAACGAATGAAAGATAGTAGTGTGACATCCCAAAACTATCAAAAAATACAACAGACTAGCGAACCGGTGCATCGTTGAACATGAAGCTCTTTTCAGGAAGATATAACCAAAGCAAGACGCTCACCCTTGGTATTGTATTGCGCGGATTATAATAACCTCCAGCTACGCCATTTTCCAGCGATAAACTGTGAGGAACAGCAGGCAGTGTCGACGGAGTTGAGTATGTTTTCATTGGTCGTGGTGGCTGCGGAGCTGGTGTTTTTGATCGTGGAGCTAAGGATGGCACTGGAGTGCCACGCTGCTCACCATAGCGAAATGCAGCAGTTGGTGTCCTCGAGCTGCAAAAAATAATTTCTCTCCATAGTAAAACAAAATAAAACCCAACTGAGAGAATGTTTCTGTACCCTTCAATTTTGAATACGTTAATCAGCATCGTTTCAAGTGCATCCTAAGCAGGCAATAAATAAAGCCCGTTTCAATGAGTCTGTACCCTACTGAATGCGAGCTTTTGGCCATTCCATCTTCCTCCACCTGTTCAACTTTTATTTCGAAAACAACGGAGGCCGATGCAGTGAGGTGACTTTCTGAATTGCACACTGAATTCAATAAATGAAAGAAAATGAGAGACTAGCTTGAGTATTTTAAACGACACGTTTATCGTATACGCTCTTCGAAGTCTCACAGGACTTCAGCAAAGAAGAAAACACAAAAAGTCATCATTGATAATTACAGTAGGTGTGAACAACGCCACAATTACTACATAAGCTATTTAACATCGAACACCCACAACAGCTTACCTAATCGCAGCATTCTACCTTGCAGATTCGGGACAGACACGAAAGCAATTTACAACGGGGCAGCACAATTGTTAATGATCGCACTCGCATGCTTCATTTATCACTACACTGTTTTTGCAGCAATCACTCATCAATTGACCTTTGAAATCCTTACCAGTTTTGGCGATCAATACGACCATATCAAAAGGATGTACAAGTAAGCAATAACGCAAGATTCTCAAAGTAGTTCTTTACTGCGCTGGAAGCAAATATAAGGCTAATTAGAAGTTTCATTCACTAATCGGAAGTTCCTAAGAAAAACGGGATACGTTCGCAACGCATCCTGCTTTCCTCCTAAAATTCAAGGCAAATGGAGCCGAACAGGAAATATTAACCGACCAGATAAATTTCTACATTAAATGTTATCACACGATTTCAATACACTTAAAATTCATGCAAAAATTGATTGCAGCCGCTACTGCTAAATAGAAAATCAATGCTGGAGGAATTCCCCACGACCAGCAAGTTGAACAATTCAGCCGCCGAAGGTTTATTCAGAGCCTCGTAAGTATAAAACGCGGATGAGTTTGCTATGTCACAAATCTTTTTCTTCCTGAAAGACCCTTACACAGTGAGAATAAAAGCCTCCTCTACAGCCCCCCCCCCCTTCCTCCTTGTCTCGACTTCTCCAGCTGTTTGTGAGGGAGAATTTTGGAAGTTTATGAGTACCATACTTGTAAATAATAATCTGAATTACGCACCTGTCTAACTCAGAAGAAATTGTTCGCAATATTATGGGTAAGATTTTAAACAGCAAAACAGCGCTGAAGGCAGTTAATCAGGTGTAGCAGACTGCTAGCTGGTCAACTCCGCTAAAAGAAAACTACCTGTGCGGGCTGAAGACTATGCAGTTAGCGCTTTAAATGCATTTAGATTCAGCACAAGTGGAGAAATGAAGAGAACATGCCACTGGTAAGTGCTCAAATAAAACGAATGCAAACAGCACGAGTGATAATCAAATGCAAAGAAAATAATCACATACCAATATTATCAAAATAATACGCCGAGTTCCGTAAACATTATAAAATAGAAAACAACCAACTCACCGATGCCTTGGCGAATGCCTTCGCACGATCATTTTCGCCCAGAAGCCAACGGGGCAATCTCTTAAAACAGAAACCAACTCGTGATGGGGCATTCCGCGAAAATTGGTGACCACCTCTTGACCGCATGGCTTGCTTGGACTGCCATTTGGATAAGTTGTCCTCATTTCCAAAAGTGTATCACCCTCCAAAAGATTTTCACACCTCTCTGGGTAGAGAATTTTCTTCACCCTTTGTCCTTGCAGACTTTCGAATATCGTAAAGCCAAATCCATCATCTCCCTGCAAAAGTATACTGTTACTGACATAGATATTTTCTTAAGAATTACAAGTAGTTCCATTCAGAATCAGACACTCGATAGAGAAATCAACACAAAAATTTTGTCGTAGCAAACTAGAAAAGAATCCCACTAATTTCAAGAAACAACCCAGAAAGCCTGTTGGATTATCGGAAGAAAAATCCTTTTAGAGATCACAATTAGAACAATGGACAAAGCGATTGCTTGCTAAGCAACTAGCTGTTCAAACACTCTACCGCTCCCCTTACGTTCAGACCATGTTTGTTGATAAGAACCACTTACGACACAACGTGGATGCTGCCTCATAAGTGAGCCACTTGCTATAACATTGTTACTCTTAACAGCCAACAGGAGATCAGCTTTCAGTTACTGATGATATACCAGGTGAAATGGCAGCGGCATAAACCATCTAATTTTACACCTATGACCAGTTTTCATAATCTCCATATAACAAGTCATGGAAGTTAACGAACCTTCTTAATCAGTATTTCTTTCTCATCGTGCGGTCTCGAAGCATATGCATTTTCAGTGACGATCTGAAATTGGCATGCGTTAAAGAGCGTCCACTTGAATTGGGCCGCCCACTCCAACAAAGAAATCAGCACAAGACCTTTTCAGGATAATAAAAGAAACTGTTGGAAACGACGAACAATTTTGATATTATGCAATGGCGAAGCCGGCGATATACCTCCCACATAACTAAAAAGCTTTCCCGGTGAGCAACAGTGACGCTTAATTTTTGACGGAAACTCAAAATTACAACCGCAAATTACCTCCGATCAAATGTACGGGGTCCCTTCTCTTTCACAGACCATACCAGCGAAAGGACTGCATCGCATGCCCACCTCTTGCTAGCGCAATTATCATGTCAACACCTCAACCTTCTGTGGCTTCACTCTCTACGTACTCATTTTTCATCATCGTGGAACCAATTTCCCGAAGCTGTTGATGCCACTATTAGAAATAATTCTTGAAAGTTTATGAAGTGAGAGTACATCGATGCTTTCAAGACAACCATTATTTCACAACAATGATAGCGATTGACAAACCTCTATTAGGGGAAATATTTTAAAATTCGTGGGGGAAGAGAGGAGGGGGAGGGGATGGAGGAGACACTTGTAGGGAAAGTATGCTCACCTCGTCACATTCATTATTTCAAACGATTTCTTTGGATAAGGAAACAAGACGGAAAGGGACGGGGGCAAGCGTACATCCCTAATCATACCAGCGCTTCATGAAAGAAATGTAGTAAGTTTAAAAAGTACCTTATTTGTCGGATCAAGCATAAGAGGATATCCTCTGCACACTTGTAAAGTGACCGATTCACCGATATTAATAGCTTGAAAAATGCGACATGCGTGAGACTGCGTAGCGCCTAGTACGCATTCGTTGTTCACGTAAACCAACACATCACCCATGTGCAATACACCATCACGATGCGCCGGACCACCAGGTATTATATTTTTGATCTAAAACAAACCCTTTTAACATATTAAAGAAGTAAGGTGTAATGAAGTAATATTTATCATCGCTTGTTGATAACCGCAAATTTAAAAAGAGTGTTTGCAGCACAACATAAACATTTCTACTACATCAACAAATCCTCATCGGATTGCCATCACGCAGGAGTAGGACGAATATTCATGAAAAATTTGCCAACACAGGTGAATCACTCACTTAGATGGCGTTGGAGTTGCACCTTGCATGAGGTACCAGCCACCAAGCGCTCTGGCTTCCGTTAGCCGCGAAATTCATAAATTTCTAGCCACTCTGAATTTTACAGCTACATAACTCCAGGCGAAAGTACCTGCAGGAACTCTTCGTGGATAGAACTGCCATCATTTCCGATGAGAGTGAATCCCAGTCCTTTAGGTCCTTTCATTATCCTCGTCGTGATAAGCTCCCCACGCAGTTGAGATGGATCTCTGAAATGTCCAGACTATTGCATTCCTCTCAATGACTTTTTCGTGCAAGTGAAAGGCTTAGAAAAAGAATTCGCAACAATCACATATGAAAAAGTGCCAGTTGTTACCTAACCTAATCAACTGCAGTAGTTTTTCGTTTCGAACCTACACAACGATAAAGAAAATGTTTTATACAGAGCTGATGGCCCCCATCACTCCTCCTCAAAGCAGAACAACATCCCTCTCACTATTCAACAAAGCTTCCAACTCCATTCTTAAATCCAACTACTCTGCTTCCTCTGCCATTTTAGTATCTTATAAATTTTCTCGATCAGCAACACCGCAGATGACTGTTAAGCTTAAGGGCTACTCGGAAAACTTTTTACATGCACACACACATGCTACGTTGTGTGATAGTTCAAACAAAAAGGGCACAAATATCTTGCTCGACGTATTGTGAAGAAATTGTGAAGTAAAAATAGCAAGAATAATAGACACGCACAGCAAATATAACCATCACTGGTGCACCTTTATAACCGCAATTCGTATATGGCATATACCCCTAACAGTTACACCAATGAAGCGAAATTAATCCAACTCACCGTCACGTGTCATTCGAATATGGTTTAGACGAGAAATTCTCTTAAATTTGAAAGCAGCGTCGAAGCGTTAGGGTTTTAAGGCGAATAAGCTAAGAGTGACAAAAATTCAATTTTATCTGATCAATCAACTCGGCTACCGGCTGCTGGTTTAAATGTGTATTTACTAGAACGGCACGAAATATAAGTCTTATCAAATTTCCCACATCAGTATTCGCCAAAAAAAAAAAAAAAACAGTTTTATAAGAACACTTTAAGCAACGATTAATGTGGGAGGTGGAATTCGGACCTCAGGTGAAGCATGAGATGCGCAAAAATTGCAAACCTAGTGAACGTAGTGGCCGAGGAATGCTGATGCTCTAAGGGTGGCGATGCATTGCAGCTGTAATGCACAAGTGGGTGATGTCGATTGTGGGCACTACTTGATGCGAAGGTATTGTTGATAAGTGAGCCCTGAGCAAAGCCGTTGCTGTTTGAAGTGGGCAGATTAGCGGGGGGAGGTCCACCACCAGCGATCGTCGTTCCTTGACAGCCCGAACTGCATGGACGCTCATACTGTGTTCGTTTGTTTACGTGACTGTAAGAGAACAATAACATCCTTTACTGCAACAATAATTAATAGCTTCAGTGGTATGTAGCTTAACTCGACGAGCGAATCTAATCAAAACAATGGATGGATATTGCTGAACTTCATTCCTCTCTCACTACTCATGTTTTGCACCATTCGTTCACCTATTTTTCAGTGCCCCTCGTCCCCTGCCTTTCATTCCCCTAGCAGGTCGCTGCGACGCTTCTCGACTTCAACAGATAATAAAACCACTTTTCTCCCTCCCTACCGTAGATATGGGGAAACAGAACAAATGTTTTGTAAGAAAATTGCTAGCATCAATTGCAACCAATCAAATACTACATAAAAACGTGTTTCACTTTTGGCATTAGCCGGGAAGAAATGAAAAGGAAGAAATATATTGCATCCAAGATGAACGATAAGACTTTGATGAGGCTGGTTACAGCATTCTACGATGCAATCAATCGTTATAAAAATACAGGCAATACCAAAAAATTTGCTGCCTATGCAGATTCTGCTTCACTCTCATTCAACAATCGCCTCCACGCACTCAAACGAAACTTTCAATTAAAATATACTCGGTTAAGTCGAAAGACCTTTTGTCAGCCGTATCCCTTTAGAAAATCACAACAGCCACCTCTTCTTACGATCTCTACAAGCTCGAAGGACTACAATAAGGTATATAAGAAAATATGAAAGAAAGGCAGTTTTCTTTATTTATACGAAAAATAATCCAGCAGCAATTGCGCCATAACGACGAGGATACGCACTGCGAGATGCACAATGGATAAGCCAGCGAAATGCAGACAGCTCAAAAGAACACATGGTAATGGGTGTGAGTATTCGAAATGCTACACAGCAATGCACATGTCAACCGATCAAAGACGTAGGAAGGAAAGGTGGGGCACTCTGCTACGGATGGATGATGGCAAACAGGAAACCAGAATGTGGTGGAAAATGCGAGCAAAGTTCAGGAGGGGTCAATTATAGCAGTTACATGAAATCCTCTCGCTGAAGCAGGAATTCTGCAAATCCTCTCCGCCAGAAATTCTTCGAAAAGCCTTTAGTCTGTTCACCTGTTTCGTGGCATTGTGGTAGTGGTGGTGTGGTGTATTTTGAATGACCCATGAGAATCTGTCTTCCCTAACCTCCCCCCCCCCCCCCCCCCACCTGCCTACATTCAGTGAAAGCTGTAGCCGGCAACCATTACTTGTAGAGTAAGAATACAATCACACGCGCAATACGATGCAACGCAATGCAGAGAACCGCGACGCAATCATCACTGCAATCGTCATGCGCATTATTCAGCCTATTTTCCCGTTTCCCTCCTCGACGTAACGTTGCTCTCGAGTCACATTTGCATGTGTGTTGGCTACCTGAGACAGTAAAGTGCGTTTCTTTACCTACTCTAGGAGGTACAAGGTTCTATCAACAACCAACATTTACTTAAATCGAAGGCTGCAAACAGGAAATGAAGCAAAAATATCTAAACACTACGCTAATACTATTCTTATGCACCCGCTGAGCTTCACTTAACGAAAAATCAACTGTGAATCAAAGCCTCATCCTACCTTTGAAGTCAAATCCTTACAAGAAAGAAAACCAACAATGACAGGAACAGATGAAAGATGAAAATCGCCTTCTGGTTGTTTGAAGCGGGTTAGGACTTTTGACCCTGAAGTTTTCTCAAGGTAATCCACTTTCAATCGTTTTTTTTTTTTTCAAAACTGATGATTCACTAGTTTTCCCACTGAAAGGAAGTGAATTTTACTATTCCCATAGAACATAATGTCGCATGGCTGAAAACAATTTAGCAACTGCCCAGATGAAACATAATACATTTTTGCAAAATAGCTGAATGCGTACAAAATGCGACGCCTGGAGTCGCTTCCGCAGCGAAAACATGCCAACACCTCAGAAGAAACAGCACAAATTTAATTTGTTCAGGGAACACTGTTTCAACAACGCGATGCTGCAGCAGCTCCACGTGAAGATTTCAACGGTTGTGAGGTTCAAGCTGGATGAAATTAAAGAATAGCCCTCCTCCTCCTTGGCTGTACTTTGTTCCCTAAAGCACTGTTCTGCGCGGTGCAAGATTTGATGAAGATCACGCTTTGTATAAGCAAAAAAAACGCCTCTGAACGACTCACGTTCGGATGCTTTGATTAAAGGGAATATTTTTGAGCCATACGACAGAGATGTTAAAAGATACGATAGCGATTCTTGCATCTGCGGCCCAAAGTGGGTTTCTTCATTCGCTTTTATATCTTATTTCTAATCTAGTCTGGTAACATCCAATCGAAATATACCGCCATACTGCGTATACTTGAAGCTCAAAAACGGGAAGAAAGAATCAGTCATAAAATCGAGATGACTTTGCACAATGTAGATGAACTTATTTTTTTTCTGTTGGTTAAATTATTGAATGTAACTCCGATGTAAAACTCCATCAATCTTTTCACCTTCAAAATGTGGGATGAAATGGAAAATCTGGACTTTTGTAGTAGGCATTTATTTTTATGTGATTATAATGGACGCGTATCATTGCATACATCGGCAAGGGGTTCGACAGCCCAAAACGCTCAATTTCCTCTCAAGTTTTATCACTTCCACGTTGCTGCAGTTTTAATGATGTTTCGTAATGCTCTGATTTCTTCGAAACGTTGTTTAGGTAGTCAGTTGCTTGAATGCCCAACAACCACTTCAGTTAAAATCTTTTCAAATTTCTGCTTCATCACTTCGTCAACCTTGTTCCTACTTTCTCTTGGTCGAAAGAGAGGAGGATGGACTTCCTGAGTTTAGGAACTACTCGAATGCCACTGCTCATGATTTTTTGCGGCCTATACGGCTTGCTTCAATAAGCCCTTTTTTTTTAATCGGTAAGAACATCCCAATCCTATATTCAAACGTCGGCCGCGCATGTGGCCTTTGCTTGTTGTTGCAACTAATTTTCACCACTTCCGATGAACGACTGACTGCAATGAGATTTTACTTTCGATTAAAGGTCACCTCTCTAAAAAAAGTCTACTAATGCTGCTCCTTAATTATTCAACAGAACGATCGATAGCGGTTGTTTACTGTGCCATCAGTGAAATCACCTCCTACATTCCAGTTTCCATTACCCAATTCGTACGCTGTACTTTTTACGCCAACAAACCCCCATAATCCCCCAAATCACAACTTCCTCCAACTATTCAATCACTAAAGCAATTTCTGTTCGCTTAATCATTCACGCTAAAAAAACATTCATTCGTATACACAATTCGTTCGTTTACGATTGCTCAAATAAAAACCCTCTGAAGCTCTATGATATCGCCTACAATAAAATTCACCCATTTTAGCACTGATAACGAAATCCGCAAAAACTCATCTGTAATACTTTGGCGGGTTTTCAACTATATGCACCGCCGTGTTGTTTTACCGCATTTTCGAACAAAAGAGGTGTAGGAGGTGAGCAGCTAAATCTTGAAATATGCGCAAACGCTCCATAACGTTATATTTAATTAGACAGAACAAAATCTTTGCGTTAGCTGAGCTGCCAAACCTTAGAACCACGAAGCCTGATGTCGTGCTACTTCTGTATTCGGATTGCCACATCTGCTTTTTTCTGAGAGCGATTCACCATCACTGCAGTCAGTCGATGCGAAAATAGAAACGAGAAAAGTTCGCCGTTGCTATCTTTACCCCCCTATGTATTGTATGTACTCCAGGAAATATAGGAATGGTGTGGAATTCTTATGGCAGTTAGCTATAAACAGTGCCACACTGATCAAAAGTATAACCTGAAGAAAACAATCTGCTCGAGTAAGTCGCACATGAGTGATCCCTGCGGTGCAACGAGATGCTCAGGCGATGGAATGATGGAAATCATGTGGCGTGTGCATTGCAATAGCACCGCTTTTGTGCGGTAACCACTGCGCACAGTTCACCTCAAGCAGGACGTTGCTCACATACGTGACACATTTCTGGAAGCGTGAACGCCTCTCCAGAAAGCTGAAGAGCGAAACCGATGAAAAAGAGAAGCCTTGTGATCAATACCAAACGGCGTTGTGCCACATTTCATCGCTGCCTCCTCTCACATTCGCAGCAGCAACACACACGTCGACGTTACGTTCGTCGTGCGCTTCACTTTGCCTCAAACACCCATCGCACTCCGGGCCAACGCCTGTCGATTGGTTGCCATAATTTGCGTTTCCGCTGCTCATCCGTGGCCGTCACTAAAGCCCTTCTTGGCTGGCATCGCTGTGCCGAAGCAGCACTACGCCTAGCCGCTTTCCTAATTAAGCAGCCTCTCTCAGCTACAGCCGAAACAATCTCTTTGCGCGCAAGCGATTATTGCGTAATTACCACAACTCTCTCCGCAGTGCCTAACACTCGTCATCAGCACTTTTTGAAATGTCACAAAATTCATTCGCCATAATATGAACCATCTCTGAGAATAACATGAAACCTTTAGACTGAACTTACCCAGCACTCGATAGGTTTTCAATCGCGCCGAATGCAACGCTTCGTTTCAACAAGCAATTAGAACTCCAAGTGAGCAACATTTTCTCCTCACTCAGGTTGCAATAAACGGTCCACATTGTCATTAACGACTAGCAAACTTGACCATTGAAAGCAGTCATAAAAGTGTACTTTGAAAACGACTCGAATGCTACGGCGACCATGTTTTGCCTCATCAAGTAATATTTTCTTTAATATCGAGTGAAAAAAATAACCATCCATTTAACAAGCTCATTTGAAGATGGGAACTGAGTTTGGCATTTTGCGCAACATGTTCGCTTTGTCCAGTGAATTAAACTCAACTCCTGTAGGGGGAACATAATCGAACTTGAGACGAGATAGTGCTGGATGAAAGAAGTGCCAGCAAATAAAATGCACTTCCGTGGGGAATTGCAAAAATTCAATTTGCCTCGCCTTAGCATACAGCGCACATCAGCATGTACAGTGGCCAAACTAGGCTGATAATGTATAACTGTATCGATCACGATCATGCCTTCTTCGGATTTGCTGCACGAGAAATGTACATCATGCATAAATACCACCACTTCGAGAGCAACACTAATCGGCCAAGTAGTGTTACATTTAAGCATGCTTGATCAGTCACAAATCGAGCTTCTCATCGATAGCTATATTGAATTCTTCCATTTTTTTGTTTCTGCAAGCACAACGCATTTCTAACGAAGCATTTCTTGTGAAACAGGACCCATATTTGGTAAGCTCTAAAGTCCATGTTCTGTAAATTCTTCAAAACCGGCACACCACAGAATCTTAGTTACAAGGCCCGCTCGACTGAATACCTCCTCCCCTAAAAGAAGTTGGAAGTTATCATAAACCCCTTTTCGATAACATATCTTATCATCAAATCAAGCAAAGCAGTTTGCGTTGGATACCTACATATTTTCTGATCTTTAAGCGCCAATCACCGCCTATGTAATAAATCCATATGATAAAACTGCATTTCGTTACAATGAGCGAGGGAATGATCCTTGTTTTTGATCGCACCCCACCTCCGCCTCATCCCTTTGCGAAACAAGAAAGGGGAACTGAAAACTATAGGGCATCCAGCTTTCAAGCCTACCTCTCCGTCCCCAACTTCAGAAATCGGCAACACCCGCAAGTTTCATAGCATAGATTGTCCGGAATCTTTAAATAATGTTTTATCGCACCTCCGATGGGAAGCACGTAGGGAAGGCTTATAAAACGAGGAATTACGATGAACAGCGATAAATATTGACGATTAGAGGGGATCGGCTCAAAGCAATGCGCCGTACCTCAAATGTTGACGTGATAACCATGATGCTGGTCAAACAATGAAAATGGGATAACAAGACGGACAACTATCATAGATGAAAAAGACCTCTCCCACTTGTAAACCTGCCAGTCAAAGTTTACACACTATGCAACCACTGTCAACAGCTTCAGTCCTCTCACCTCCATTGCTGAGTATAAAAAGAACAAAAAACAGCAACCCAGAAAATGGAAATCGTCTCCTTAGTAAGCAATGTGGCTAATTTACCTGAAATCGACGTTTTCTTTTAAACACTGACAACTGACGTGCTAGCTATAGCGAACCAATGATACGCAGACAGCCAATAAGCAAAACAAAACCGCTACGGACAGCCGTTCTCATAAAATTCCCGAAGAAATGCAGAAACTACGGCAACACCTCAAATCAAAAAAAATAAATAAATAAATAAAACCTCGATGGATGTGTTTATCTATATCATGAGCGAGGAAACTGAGACGTGCGAGGGGTGGAAGGGAGGACCAAAACATCATTATGGCACAACAACAGCATGTAACGCTTTAGAAATGTATTGTTATTATTTTTATTATAAAAGTATTATTATGAAAAGGACAGATGTGTCCCGTTCTCCCAAAAACTTAAAACGGCTTTAAGCGATGTTTTACGGTATAAGGCTTCTAGACAAGAGTTTTCAATCAGAAACACGAACAACGAGGCACTGGAGAATGTCTCGGACTTTTTTCCTCTTCTGACACAATATAAAGGTGGAACAAAATACGAAGTGAATATTAGTTCCTGAGTACATACGTACCTCTCCAAATTAAACGGCGAACAAAAGGTTATCTATGAGACTGTAGCAGCGGACGGGTGAATGTGCACAAATTTATGGCTAGCTAATCGTATGATGCAAGAGCTTACTCGACGTAAAATGTCCCGTAGACACGATCGTCGACTTTTTCCCATCCTTCAGGTAACTCTCTCGGATCCTCCCACTGAGTTGTGCCCGAGTTGTGACTTAAAACATAAAATATCAACCGATATATATGCAAACATTAAAAAGCTGGAGCTGCAGTTTGCCTCAGAAACTCACATCGACTAACGGTTTAAGTGAACTTTTCTATGCATAAGACTGCTTTTCTGTTGTACGACCTCTCCCCCCTTCCCATACCTTTGGAAGAAGAGACAATCACTTCTATGAGCACAAGAGTACTGAAAACCAATAGCTCTGCTGAAAGCTCAAAAGTTGTAAGCATGAATTTCCGAACTTAATTGAAAACAGCAAGAATCATAGAAGTGTACTCGATGAAATATTTTTCGCCTTGGTCCGAGTAAGCGACTTCCCAGTTTGGCGGAAGTGGTCCCTTTGAATCGCTTACCATATCATTCTCTTCAATTGGCTTTGGGGTTCCGTAGAAATGACCTGAAAAAAGTACCGTTTGAGTTTATCAAAATTTCTGCAAGCCAACTGCCATATAACATTGCAGTTGACTCAATCAGTAAGCTCGTTTATTGGTGAAAGCAACTTTTCCTAGAGAAAGAAATCCGTGCGCAAATAAAAACGGCTAAAAGAATGCACTGCATCTAAACTGTACTGGAGGCATGGAGTGACAACTACTTCGACCAACACAACATATGCAGCACATAGAAGTGACAACTACTTCGACCAACACAACATATGCAGCCTAAGTATTAATGAGGACACAGCGACAATCGAAGCGAGAAACTACTCAACGCTGAATAAATGGAACTATTTTTGCCGTTCGAGACGATCTTATTTCCTAGTCATTCGTTCCAACCTCTTCTGCAACGACAACAATGAGTTTATGATTAGCAGTACATCAAAAAACTCCTTTAGCAAAAGAAAAAAAACAATGAAGTTCGAATATACGTTTATCTAAACTTGCACGATCACTTGGAAATTTAAAACTGACCGCTATTAAAGTAAGCGGATGAGGAGCAACTTAAAGTAAGTGAGAAGAGAACAGACGTTAGCTAAGAGGACCTAGCGTTCGGAAACGATATTTTCCTTGCCCAAATCCGCTGAAAATTTCGCAATACAAAGCCACTTCATCAGTATTCGCTAGTAAACTGCTCATAAGACTTTACCAAAATGCTCAGAAATAGGGACTTTTTTATGTTCAGCCACTAACAGTTCAAGAGATGTGTTGAAATGGTGCAATTTACTTGCTTTCGTCGAGTCTGCATGAATTCAAGGGAAGAGTGCAATAAAACATTTTAAGCAATTGTACTCACAACTGGAATTTTACAAGCTATTCTGCAACAACCTCAAGTTCAAGGAAATCTCGCAGAGGAGGAAGTAAGGCGAAAACGATGATCTACTGAAGTCTGAGGCGAAAACAGCGTCTCAAATGTGGAAGTTCGAGAGAAGCCAAATTCTTTTCACTGGCTCAATCAGCTGCCGTGTCAGTTACAGTCGATCCTTTACTGTATAAGAATTCTTGCTCACCTACTGTACAAAAGTGACAGCTAAAGCGCCTCAATATGGGCATATTGCAAAAAGGAAATAAATGACACTTTGATATATGCAAAGATGATGCAGTATTAAGAAGCAATAGTGTAATAGAAGTTCTCAAGCACAAACGACCAATAAATGCGATCCATTCCATCGCGATAACAATGCAAAAGGCGCGCCTGAGGAAACAAATCTGGTAGGTATGGATCGCGATTTTAACGGATGGATTAACTGAAATGCTGAATTCGATAACGCTACAGCACGCGTGCGTCGACCGAACGAAACGTCTTATTTCCTCCGAAATTGAAGTCAGCAACGACAAACGAAAGTGCATTCGCAACAAGACTGCATGAATGCTCAACGACCTATCACTTCCACATCCCGTTATTAGATCCCGGCGATTTTTATGGATTACTGTGGGTAAACGTTTGGAAGATCAGGAATTGGTCATTGTAAAGGTGATAACTAACCTAGCAGAAATCACAGAACTGACCAAGAATTCCGGATAATGGCAGGGAAAAAGTACGAATTCATGCGCTCAGATCCCGTTCTCCTCCGACTACAACAGCCTAATCTAAAAAAAAAAAAACGCATTCCTTCTTTCATTAATAAGATATAACAGACGAAACGATACCCCATCTAATAGGCACACTACGATATGCTCACAATAAGACCTAATGGCGCGTTGAAGACAGATAAGTCAGCCCAAGATTGCCTTTTTTCAACATTTCAAGAATTACATCATCATCAGGAACAGCCTACGATATGAGTAAAGCAACAATCTGCGACCGAGACTATGTTAATTGCAGGATTTCATTATCATTACCCCGCGGAAGGTCCCTTGTGAAAATGACTCATGAATTTCTGACTACAGCCCCTCTCCCGTCCAAGAAATCGCCCATCCCCGTGGGGCACTGTTGAGACAGCCCCGCGGATTTTCTCGTCTTTGTAAGAGGGTTGTTAGAAGCGCGGATTTCTCTAAAGCCTAAAAAATTCCTTCAAAAATTCTCCAGTGTGACGAAGCTGCATATGCGAGTGTGTTGAAACGAGAAAAGCTGACGGAACATGCGTCGCATAAGCTTTATCATAGAAATAACAGTTGACTGGAAAATATGGCATTGGGATATAACGAGTCCAATCAAAAAGCACAACGTAAAGCGGTACCCAATACAGATCGCTGTGCTCTTTGTATCACCTATGAACACATTCTGGCATCTAATATTGTAACTTCCGAATCTTCTACAGGGCAACCACATCCGCATCTTAATCACTCTCACAAGATAAAAACAATTTGTTACTCCAGATGGCTCACTCAAAACAGATAACAATGTTAGTTTTGAGGAGATCGGCATGGAGCTTTGTCGGAATGCTTTGCATTTGCTGATGATGAAAGCTTGACCTTATTGGAATGTAAAATTATCTTAAAGCCAATATTTTGACGTAACCGTCAACGAAAGGATACTTGAAAACGATCATTACAGCCTGACGAGAGCAAAGACACTCTGCCGTTAACAAGCGTGCGAATATACGAAGACAGCGAAAGACTCACACCTTACATGCGCGTATCATAATTGCCCTGCCAATTGCAACCCCTTCAATTTATTGTTTATGCACAACCTTACGTCACAGTGGATCAGAAAGTTCGATTTTTTCAGCATGCTTCTGGCAGAAGACGTCTAAAAGTGGTTGACGTAATTAAAATCATAGATCAAATCAATCTCGCAAAAAATGTGCTGTCTAGTTTTCGAAGTGATGTGAAAAAAGCAGATCTCCGATTGATAAAAATACCCGTAGCACATTAAGAACCTCCATGACGTTGTGCGAAATGCAGGTCTGCGTAAACGACACGGTGCCCAAAGAAAAACCCACCGTTTTCGAGGTTCCACTACGCGCTGTCCACTCTCCTCTCCTCAAAATTGCTCTCTACTTTGTAAATCAGGAAACGACCGGGTCCGCCGGAGAAATAGTTGCGTGCGCAGGTGATATGCATCATACTACCAATTCCAAGAGTTAAGAGAAACAACAAACAACGAAAGAAACAGTGCTTGATCAACACGAGAGAAAGCAATCAGCCATATAAGCGAGTGGCTCTTGACTCATTCATTCACTTCACTCTCCACTTCATAAATTCATCGGTTATGTTCAAAAGTATTCAATTCAGTGCTCAAATAAAGGCACCTATACGCAAAGGCTCTAAAACTGATAGCAAAAAAAGAAATTCGAGGGCGAAACAGCGTCAAGTGAGAATACACTTGCAAGGATCCTTCTCCATTTTTTTCGAGGCTTCGTGCTACAAGTTTCTTTAAATGCCAACATCTTCGCCGACAGGTTAATTCGCACCAACTGTTGTTTTTGTGCCATGAATGGTATAATATTTCATCCCTCACACTCACTGCTCTTCTTCTTCCTCTTACCCGCACAGTCATCTAATTATTTCATCGTAAATCACAAAACGACCTGATCAGAAGAGGTCATCATTATGGAATCATCACTGCTGAAAACAATCTGGGATCTCAACGTGTTAAAGTTAGCGGATTGCAAAATGTTTCTGAAGACTAAGATGGAGAAGAATGCCTTTACCATGGTGAGACTTCTAAAAACATTACGGACCAGCCAAAAAAGATGGATAGCCAAATGAATGACCTGCCGAAAACAAAGTCGTTTGTTAGCTGACGATCGACAGCCCCGTAATAAACCCACATTCGACAAATTTCCGCCCTCGAAGGCCTCCTTGCCTCCGAAAGTCCTTGCACCTACAGGGGTTTGATTCATCACATGACATGAAAGAACCCCCTTCCCTACACTGGACTATATAGATATGTATATGCACATACATTTATATCTTTACACATTTAGATAGAGATATTTATATGCCCATAAGAAAAGTCCGTCGGTCTGAAGACAGCTGAAGGCTTGGTGATGGGTGGAAGCGATATCGCAAGCGCAGAATGATTTAAGGGACAAATCATTTTGCAACAAAGATATAAGTTAATCGATGCTAAGAGAATAAGAGGGCAATGTTTAGGAGTTTCAGCGAAACCTCGAGCGAAATATCACATTTTAAAATATATCACATGTTACATATCACAAAATATATCACAGGTTATGCGAATAAAATTTCCGATCTATCACCGGTAAGCTGAAAAAACATAGGTGGAGTAAAACGGCTAATACCACAATGAACTACAAAGCTTGATTTCGATAGGAAGGCGTTTATCGAGAATTTATAATCGAGATGGTTACATAATTTTGAATGGACACTAAAGCCATATGAATACCAAGCAACCTGAATTTACATTGCAGCAATTTGTCAAAAGTAAAGCATCTTGCTCACTTCTGGCAGTGCTTGATACTGATACTATTCGAAAACGTCCAGAAATGAACACCGCTGAAAATATCCCCACTTCAGAGTGAAATTAGTGCCGATTCTGGATCATTTAATGACGAAAGCGTCCAAAACATGCTTGCTGTTCTTGTAAAGTTTCTTTAGAATCTCGAGAATGGTAAGCAAAAAAAATCGGAAATTCGTCTGAGGACGATGAGTCGCCCTTCTGCCGTCCTTTATGAACGTCATTGACGAACGCATTCAGAGGAGTCAGTTGAAAATGGTATTATGAATAGCAGGAAAGGTGGGAGCCGTTCGCAACACTTCCTATCGTCAAATCGATGTTATCTCGGAAAGGAATCAGTTGTGAAGAAGGGTGTGAGAGATCTGCGTATCGAGAGACTAAACAGACGAAAAGAGAACGTCCCGATACGATAACGATCACATAAACCGTTGAGTGCATTTTATAAACTATCGAAGAGACCCACACCCACATTCAACTTGAAGAATGCCTAAAAACGTGCACATCTACATCAGGGTGGATACAACGACTACCACATCCTAGGAAACCCCGCAAACTGTAACGTTCAAAGGCGAAGGAAAACGCTGACAAGAGCGCTGATTAGTAAATTGGCCAAGGTGCCCTTATGTAAAAACGTGTTAGATATAAAACGGCCATCATCGGTGTGCAGTATTTTTAGAAGACTCATCAGCTTTGATGTAACAGGCAACGAAGAGAGTGCGAGAGATATATGTCATTCAAAAACAAAACGCCGATCATAAAGGTGCACAACACTGTGTTGCTCAACTTGCCGATGTTTGCATATGTCGCGCGCCAGTTTTTCAGCGCTGCTATTACAGTTTGGCCCGATAAATCACAGTGTGAGCGAATTTTTGGTTAACCATGAGTGACAAATTGGCTACAATGATTGCGACCACCCAGAGCTTTTCTAGCGCCGCACCTATTTAAGCATGTGCGAAAGAAAGGGCCTGTTATAATTTGCCCAAGCCTGCAATAGCGCCGACAGTTAATTCGCCAGCATTCAGAACATACTGAGCAATCCTTTCAAATTCCTAATTCTTTTTTATTATTTGATCAGCTTTTAATTACCAAATTGAATGAATGCTTTTATATGCTTTAACAAGAAATGGAAGAAATACAGTTCAAAATTTCGTGAGAAACTTCACTAAAGTTCATTGATCATGATGTTTTTGTACAATTGACTTGATCAAATTACGGTTCACTTTAGGTTACAGCTATTACAATGAAGAAGCCCCTAAGCGACAAAAATACAAAAGACCGTCAATGATCATAACCACGAAAACAGCAGCAAAAAATAAAGTTTTCAACGATTGTTCAAAATCAGGATGAAAATGCTTCTATTCACTACTCGGAGCGTTTTTACCTGAAAAAAAAAACAACGCTTTTCATCACCAGAGCGAAATCGTTTCACAGCTTTTCAAATGTTGAAGCCGAGTTTATTTATTAAATGTAGTCTTTAATGAGTCATCAAACGAATAATACCATATCTTATACACAAACATCGCGCACTGATAAATAAGCTGTTGATGTATGTCCATATTTATTAAGGCGTTAAGGCGTGCTTATGTGACTAATAAGCACTTGAGCTCGTTCGATGATAGTTTACCACTTCGATAGGAAACACTCCAAAGCGCGAATTCAATAATATGACGAACACTGTGTGGACAAGCACAACCCATTATTGGTGTTATATGGTTTGCGATACGTTCTAATAGCACAACAGCACTACAGTGAGAGTGCTCTATTTTGAATCATTGAAAAAAAAGGTTTTTATCATGAAATACGTTTCTCCAAATGATCGAATCAAAAGAGTTTCACAGTTCGTCTAAGGCAGCAATATTCTTTTGGAACAGACTGCGACATACTTCTCGCTGTTTAGCACCCCGCAGATCATACCCTTGAAAATATGAATCACTTTCAGCTATAGCTTCTCGCACCTGAATCTTTGAAGCATCTCCAACGAACATCACCTCAATGAAATCGCGCAAGAACTACCATCCTTACTCTCATCAAAACGAGGAGAAAAAGATTAGTGAGCAAGATATCTGGTGCAATGAAAGCTTATGGAACAAGGTTTAAATAAAATTCTTATGACGTTAACGAAGGGATGGTCTGACGGACATGTATTCAGGGTGCGGTTTCGTAAGGAGGGATGGGTGGTGAAGGAGGAGGGAATGAGTCCGTCAATGAATGGTACATTATGAAGAACGCCTCCAACGAACAACGGGGTGAATAAAATAGTCTGAGGGAGATTCTGTTAGACAGCAATCCTGACAAAAAATATAAGCTGAACTGCACAGCGAGCGTTACGAGAAGCTGTTGTATTGGAAGGGAGAGGAAGGTGGTGAAAGAGGCGATGAAGTTCAAAGATGGAGCATGCAACTTTCAGAGCACTTCAAGAACAATACCACAGAAACCGAAGATGACAAGAAGTGCAAAAAGGTGGGCATTATTCTACCGTCCTGCTTTGTCGAACATGAAATATCAATTATAAGAGTTGTTTGAAATTTGGGAAGCACTATTTCTCAGTGTGGCGAGCCCTCTGTCCTACACTCGCTCCGAAGGAAGTGCGACACCATTCATTTGGATAGGTTGCAGAACTGTCTAAACAGACAGCGATAAGCCAGGTTTTCGTCACGTATTACAAGGAACAAAATAGGACAGAAAGAATCACGACGGCATGGCGGACGGATAGCCTGAGAGGCAGAGAAGGGGAGGGAAGTTTTCATGTCATCGAAAGACTGCAGGGCTGCTTTTTAAATTATCATTCCAAACGACTGTATATATATATATATATACAAAGATACAAAGACAGCTGTAATATCATCGACTCCCGTGTCGATGCAGCTGACAACCATGCCACCACATGGCTGTTGTGACCGGATGTCTGGAACGCCTGGCGTTCAGCCTGCTGGCGAACCATCGGGAGACCAGCCGGGAGTTGAACCCGGGTCTCTCCGCTTGAGAAGCGGAGGCTCTACCACTGAGCTACCGACCCCNATATATATATATATATATATATATATATATATATATATGCGAAAGCTCAAAGACACAGAAATACGATGTGCAGAAAAACCTTCCCAAAAACAACTTGGCGCTACAAGCAACAGCGGATTATTCCATCAAGTCGTCCTCCACGGCATGGAATACTCCACAAAGCAATTCATCCGACGCGCTGAACGCTGAGGAGTAAATATGAGTCGAGATTCCGAAAGCCACAAGCAATTCAACATCGAAATTATTCAAGTGAAACAACACACCATGGCCTCTCCACGTCTACTTCAAAAAGAAACACATAGTCAGTAAATATCACGAAAAATTAAGATAATACGACAGAAATCTTCGTGGCGGGATCTACATAGGTTAAAATCACCCCCAACAGCATCTCTCTCGAAACCTCCCGCCTCCTCTCAAAAAAAAAATAAATAAATAAAAAGGAGGACGTCCCTTTCTCTGTTCAGAGTAAACCTCCAATTTTCTTTTCCCGATAAGAAAAAGCAGGAAATGTTCCCTTCAACCCTCGTTAATAAGGACGCCTCAGTCTGACATAAAACTTCAATTTCTCAAAATTCCTCATAATCCAGCCATGACTACCGCGCTTCCGTTTCGCGTTTCGTGAGAAAAAAAGACAACGAAACCAGACCCTTAATCGAATACAACATCTTGCGCAAAATGCAACCTCAGAGCTCTACTTGATGTAGCAGGATATTTTGGAAATTAATATTGCAATCAAACATACACTGATTTCAGAAATTCCAGCAATTTAGCCGTGATCAGATGGCAAGTAAGTATGTGAAACGCTTGAAAATCTAAGGAATATTTGAGAAAGATCATCCCATAATGCAAAATTTTAGTGCCAGACACTTCTAGCAGTCAAGCCGATACTCACATTTTCGGTTCATTCAGATAAAAACCATTCGCAACGATTCTCCAGCTGCAACTTCAATTATATAAAGCGGAAGGATGGGTGTTCGTAAGTAATTGAAAAAGTTTTTGCTGCGCCTAGCAGCTATATACTAGCAGCTTACAGACCCTAAAAGAATTCCCAATGTCCGAGGAGAGGATCACCTAGCCGAATTTCAGAAAAGTTCGTGGAAGAAAAATGTTTAGCAGTTGAGTATAACTCAAACATTCAATGAAATAATGACACTGAAATTTTCGGCTCATGTCTAGCTAAACAAAAAAGTCATCCAATTCTTTAATCGAAGCGATGATCGTAATCAACGAATCTATGGAGAATTTCTACAAACTCACAAAAAGAATCCCAGAAAATGAAACTGAGTAATATCTCAAAATATGCAGAGATAACTATAGCATGAATTTTGCAGTGGATTCAGATGACAATAAGAGACGCACCACACTGTCTGGCACGACATGCACTTTCGTGCACCATTCATTTCATCAATCAGTTTCGTGAGTTACCAAAGCAAGATCAGCATACTGCACCTTTATTTTTAACTCATCCGACTGCTCGCATAAATCTTCCACAAAAGATGAACGTTACACAGCGGCTCGACCGACGCAAAATACATGCCAATTTTTTGATATCTTTAAACGCTCATTAGCCGTATCGAGGTGACGCACCGGTATGAAGGATTATGCGCGGGGCCATGCTACGTTAAACTGTATGCCTGTCAAACTTCGTGACTTTAGCACTGGTTGTTCGAGATGTGAATTTATCGGAGGTGCTCATAGAAATAAATGCATATGCACACACGACGTCGGCATCAAGCACTTTTACAAAATCGGGAAAAAGGAGTTGTCTGTGGCAACGGCTGAAACTCTTAATTTGTAGGCGTTCCGCCATACCGCCTCATATGTGGACAAAACGTCTCTGAACTATTATATGCCAAAAAACGTTAATAAAGTTCAGCGCTGCTTAATGCGATTTTACCACATATTCGAAAGCACTGGAAGCTCCCAGAAGGAAAGCAGTCCTTCAAGAGGCATTTAGAAGCTAATGACGAACATTTCAAAGTTGGCTGAATGATACTTTGAAGTCAGTGAAAGATACAATATCGTCTTTCGCATCAGCAGTTAAGAAGCAAAATATTCAGAGGTTACGAATGATAGCAACATTTATTTACATAAAAATGTGAGCAAAATGAATGGAGGCAACAAATTACGTTTGAATATCGAAATATTATCCGATGGCACCTAAGAATTAAAAGACAAGGTATTTTGGCATTTTTTAAGTGATAAGATGGATAAACAAGTATCGAGCTCATTAATTATGAGCACATGAGCAGTACTCTACTTATGTCAAAACAGCGTAAAAAGGTAGAATGAGTGAAAAAAACTTTGACTAATACTGTTGGGAATTCATGTTACGCAACTACAATGCGGTTTCATCGACATAAAGGTAATTGCATATTTAAAAAACGATGAATTGAAGTGCGAAGCTAGGCAAAGAAAGTTAAACCCTACGAAGCTCGAGGCCCTTATGCACACAGTAAGAAGGCGTTGAGACTGAAGAAATCGCTGCCGTGTCTTAGACTTAGTCTCTTACTCTTCCAACGTCGACGCGGTTAGTCCCAGATGCATCTCCTCTCGTCACCACTGTCGACGTAATTGTCGATATGGACGGTCCTAATTCAGAGCCCTCCTCCAATGCCCATCCGAATCTATTTCAGACTTTGTCCCTCACCTTCTTTCTCAATGATTCCTACCCCTTGCTTCATGGCCCCTTAATAAAAGTACTTCAGATGATAATCAAAGCCCGTAGCAGAATAAGAAATGAACACGTCAATAATTAGCTGTGATAGGAAAGATGTTGCAGCGCCTAAAAGTACCGTCGCTGCTTCGCCTGGCCAATCTTAACAACCGTCTATTCGTTTTTTATTGATTACGGAACGATTAATTGCACAAGCAAATGCAATCGACGCAAGCCCAAAACGACTACTTTTACGGATATGATCACTGCAACAAGCAGGATTTCTGAAAACGGAAGGAAGTGGTTGTAGAGACCATTTAGGCAAATCGAAGAGGGAAGGCTATAAGAAAGATATGATACGATGTGAAAACTTGACCAGCAGAAGTAAACAAGGCATTTCTCTTACTTGATCGTTGTGAAAAATTATAATTCCTCAAAAAACCCAACAGAAGTGGTAATTTCACCTTCCCAACAATGCCAAAGAATTATGAAGTGTTGATGCTTCTCTGGTGAATCTCTTTGTGCCAAAGATGTCAAGGATGCACATCCGTGCGTGTCAAGGAAAAAAATCTCATGCATCTTACCACAAAAACATCGGCTGCATGAATACTTTTAAAAACGACAACACTGATGCTTAACAAGTGCTTCTAATGCGACCGACTGCTTACACCTGTCCTCGCTTCCTATTCCCAGCCAGAACAGGCTGAAACTGCAGATTTTACGTGCTATTTCTCCCTCGACAAACCAAAATATGCTCAATCCGAATGCAACAAGTCTGTGAAATAACAACGCCGCAAGGTTGTATTGAGGCTGAAATCAGAAAATTTGATGAGATTTCGGTGTTAACTGAAGAAATAAACGGGTGGAATAAATATGCTGCAGTAGCTTGAATAAAAAAACCCTCTCGATACCACCGCGAGAAATGAAAATCAATTCTTGCCGGTGGTACTAAAATACCAAAAATAACTTGCAAAAACGTTAGAAATGCTACATAATAGCGGGATTCATTACGGGCATTTCTGGAATGAACCTGCGTCGTTAAAAATTCTTCCATTCACTCTCGGCAAACATCTCCTTCCCACTGAATTGAGAGGTAAAAAATTTGTATAAACTTCATAGAACTTATTGCAAATGACGTAACAAGTAAATAAAAAGATGTTTCGCGAGAGAACGCACCTCAAGAATGGGGAAAAGAATGAAGCCGGCTGAGTGAGCATTTTCATCGTTCAAAAAAGTCTCAACGACTAATGGCGCAAAAATGTAGCAAACAAACGGTATTAAAGGGAGTTCTGCCGAGTTGCTGCCGAGTTCTAACACAGCTTGTCCTCTTCTGCTCAAGCTACATTATCCCCACAAAGGGCCACCCTAAAAACAGAACCTGTAACGGTAGACACCACGTCTGAGAGCACGAAAAACTTTGTGGTATCAAAAGCGACGGTAAAACATTACCCATTACGTAAATTCGACTGCCTGCGCAGCGAAACATAACTTCCTTCATGTGAATTATCACACGTTGTGAAATAAGTTCGTTAATCGCTTTCAACGTTATAAATTGCGGCATAATACGTAAACCGAACATCGCTGCGAGTTGCGTATCGCCTAATTACTCGTACTCCAATTATAACATCTCTCATTGCTCATCTAATGGCCAAGAAACATTTAAACGCTATCGTGATGCAATGAAATATCCGACTAGAGAAGAAGTGAGCAAAAACGACCCTACGGCACAATCTACTGAAGCATATTGAGTTATGTTTTTGCGTACCAAGTCGAGTTCCCATCCACGGCATATCACATTCAAACTACGTATGCGAATTTGGAAAGTGCATTCAGTGCAGCAATTAAATGTCAGAATGTCTATGAAGGTGAATGTCACAATTTCAAGCAATATCGCAGCTCACCACAACGAAGTCATGAACTCTCTTAAAAATAAGACGGCCCGGACAAATACGCGACATCCACACGATGAAACAGAATACGCTAACATATAAGGTGAGAGTTCCTTTAGAGCGGCGAACAATGAACAGCCTCAAATCCTTTTTCTGGGGCAAGCAATGGCACTTCCTATATGGCGTATCGATTTCATGATGGTCAAAAACGGCGTCTAACTATTTCACCCATTCAGAGAGGTGAGGGGGATTCAAGAGGAGAGTGTTAATGGCGCACGGTGACGACGTACTAATCGTCGACGTTCTTCAGCAAGACGACACGTATCGGCCCTCATCGTGAAATATATTCTAAAAAGGGTAGAGCACAAGCTATCGGTATCACAAGAACACAGTATCGGAATGAACATGTAATCAAGTGATTCTTTCAAAGTTCTAGTCCTTAGATTCATCACTTCGAAGCAAATTTCGCAACAAAGCGTACAATGAGCAAGCAGCTCTTGCAACAGGTACACCCTGAATGATAAGGTATGTGTGTGTGAAGAAAGGACGTCCTTATCACGAGGCTCCAAGAGAGCGGGGAATGTGCTATCAATAGCACTGCACCTCAGCAAACCATTTTTGCTGACAATCAATGCCATCTCATCGCATAAAACCATTTGCCGAGTTTCATGCATGTGTGTAGATATAATGACCGCAAGTATTAAGCAACAATACCACCGCAAGTGCGAAATCAACCTGAGCTAACATAAAAAATACCGATCAAAGGTATGCCATCAACCACAAATAGAACGCTAAGGCTAAATACTTATGTTCTAACATCTCGTGCAGGGTGTAGCAATAAATTAGCACAGTAATCTAAAATGCCTACTTTTGATGAACTGATTCGGAAACTGGGGTGTTTTCTTTGGAGTACTTGTCCCAGGAAAATACACCTTTTATCTCCTTCCCGTTCCCACGTTTTTAGCATATATTGTGTCACTATCCTAAAAGTGATATTTATGTTTTCTCGACCCTAAACAAAATTCACTTTTCGTTGGCGTTCATGGCGCACACGAACGCCAGATAGTGTAGAATTAGGCGCAAAAACTATGAATGAAGCAATTCAACTCCTGACAAGAACGCCAAGTATCTATCGACGCTACAGCGTGAAAACTCGGCAGCCAATACCTTCTTAGAACTAAAAGAACAGCGTTAGATCTTTAAACCACAGCAAGTGAGAAAATCTGGGCAATTGGCTAGAACGATGCCGCTCGTTCAGTCGCTGAATAGAAATTATTTTCGCCACTCTTTTCCGCAGCATTTGCCGTCCTCAGCCCTCTCCATCTCGACAGTAAATGAAGAGAATGTCGCCTCTTTGAACATGCGATTTAATATTGTAATATTACGCAGGAATTGGCATGAAGTAGGACAACCTTTGAATTATGGTATGACTGCTCCGCTTATTCGTCACTGGTAACTGCAATGCTAAAACTCCGGTTTGAGTTAAGCAGCGAAAATGAAAAGTTACGGCTTAATGAATATTTCGAACGAAGCTCTTATCCTAAACAAATATCTACATTCATACAGATTTTCAATTTTTCCCCGGTTAGACAGGGAGACGAGGGGAAGCTTAGAATTTGGTCCACAGTGTTGAGATTCTATTTTCTTCAGCAACTCAACCCCCCCCCCCCCACCCACCCCCCGCCTCACTCCGCTACAGTTCATAGAAAATGAAAAAGCCGTAAGGTTTCAATCCCTACACACAACTTCCCGCCTATTTACACTTTTGGTTTATACGCAGTATACAATACTCTCTAATGAGGTCTACCAGAACAGAAAGAAAAGAAAAAATGCCGCTGTAAAACACCTACTGGCATCAAAGATGGCCAAAACGAGCCAACACTGCTATCGAAGGCGGACTGGTTGTATGCAGCACTGTGCGGATGACGGGGGCACGCTGCGAGGGCACGCTGAGCACACCTACTGCACGTCGATGCCCCCTCGCGTTCATTGCGCAAATATCAGCTGCACCCTCACGTATACGCAAACGTGCGGGATGCCATGCTCTGGCATTGCGCCAACTCATGCAATTTGTACACGCTGACAGTCGTTGCTTTGCATAGGCCAGCTTCGAACATCTGCCCCTTATTACGCAAGCTAGTGTACTTAAACAGATGGGAAACTGCTGATAAAACAAAGAAAACACATGGAAATTAGTCTCCGAGTAAAGTATAGACTGTAAATAATGGTGCGAAAATGCAATAGCTTCACGAAGCTGAGAAATTAAGAACAGTATTGTTTAAACATTCAGCACTATTCAACAGATGGATGCATGCCGGACTGACAGGTTCAGCCATCCTTTCGTTGTTGCTAATGAAGCAGCGCAGCTGGCATAAAATACCAGTCAGCGGCACAAACTACTCCCCCGCATATCTTTAAAACGCAACTGTCGCTTACAAATGGAATCAGTGATCATAGAAACGCGCATACACCGCAAAGTTTGTCTGGAAGGGATTATGAAACGCTAGTCTAACCGAAAGTAGAAATCTGCTAAATGGAATTTGGAGACCTGCATTGCAGGAGTTAGAGCACTGCAAGTGCTTACAGCGATATACAGAACTAGTAATGCGCAAGATGCTCGAGAGATGTAAATGTGTTTAACAGCCTGCACGCACCTAGTCGATATATTTGCCGTTCATCACCGGCTACTATTGTGATCGAAGCAAATTTTTCTGCGACAATTTAAACTGGATAGATCTTTCATGACGTTAAAAGGCAACGGTTGATAAAGAGATAGAAATGCCCTCCCCCATCAATCTGGGACTCCTGAAATTTACCTCAAATTTTTCCCTGGAAGTCTATGGCAAGAATGACAATATAGAAAGATCATCGACGATCTCAAATGTAGAACCAACCCCGATTCTCGAAACTTTACTGTTCAGCGGACGATAGTAGCACCACCCACGAATTCTTACGTAATGGCTAAGTGGATACCTCCCATACATTAACTTCTAGAAGTGATAAATTCAACTGTTAGGTAATACAACGCTGAGTGAATGGCAGATATCAGCTGCGTTATGATCAAAAATTTTGCTTCATTCGGAAAATTATTGAATCCTTTCACTACAAACTTCAAAGATTGCATGAGCACCGAAATTGGCTTCTACGCTTAAAAGTAACCATAAATTGTGTATATGCAATCATTGGCTAAGAAATACGGAAGGATGGGACCTGACTTCTTCAGCTCAAAGATGTGAACCTAAGATCTGAATTTAAAGGACCCCTTGAAACCCATTCTTTTTCACATAGGAAATAGGAAAAAAAGAAATTTGTTCTATTTCACGACTCTAATTATTAGCAAGAAAAAGAAAGGAAAAAATGCTTTTCTTTCCTTGAAAAGCCCTGTTTTTCTACGCGTATGGCGCCGAACCACTACGGGCAATAACTCCCACCCACTCAAACATCGTTGATGCACCATCGTCAACAATAAGTTTTTTTAACAGATTGATCCTCTTCAGAACCATCGGTAATCACTTATATTCAACTGCAGCGGTATGAAAGAAACCTGAAATTCAAGGATGACAACTCCAAAAAAGGAACTCAAAGCTGTCTTAATGATTAGAATCGTGCTACTAGCCAATACAAGTTGGACTAAGCAAGTGATCGCGTTTGTTGCTTTGTTAGCCATTGTGAGACGATGGCATTGGCGTGCTGTGCGAGCACGAAGGGCCATAAGACGAATGGGGCCGACGGCATCGGAGATAGATGCATATGCAAACACGGCGAATACCGGCAAGAAAAAAAAAATTAATTCTTCCGCTTCGACACATAATTCCAGAACTTCCTGCTTCGCTTCTAACTCTCCTCTCGACTGAATTCGAGGTGATGATAGTGAAAAGGTTACGAGGGTCCTCTAAATCGAATCTAGCTATCTATTTGCGCTGTTTTTCTCTTTCTTTCTATTCGATACACTACTCAGTTACACAGAAATGTGGCGTCGAGTAAGTGCTTTCGACTGCGAAATGAAGAGAAATAACCCAGTAACCGAGTGGTTCCTTTCTGAACGAAAATATTCGTGAAATTTTATTCCCGATAAACCAGAAAATCGAATGTCGTCGAAATATTAAATTAAAAGCATTCGCTTCTCGCATCAAGAAAATAGCTATCACCAAGTGGGTCCTTATTCGACCTTTCTATTAATCGCGTTGCTTCCACCCAATGGATGCAAAATTTTAGCAAAAGATTCGGCAATTGTATCGTCATTGTGCCATTTTACAATGAGTGAGTGTTGTTTCAAGGCTCACAATGATTACATTTCTTGGCTCGAATGAAAATGGAGAAAATTTGGGTAAACATATTTCTCAATGCTTCAGTTTTCATTACATATCAACTTCCAATCACAAAAAAATCTTTTCTTTTTATCCGATTTTTCTTTTTTCTTTTAAAATCCAACGAATACATTTTGTGCCTTTTGAAAACATTTGATGTTGAATAATACAAGCGATCTAGTGACGCCAGAAAAAAGAAGAAAAAGAAAAACGATAATCGACAAAATGTTTTTCCACACTTGAAGCAATACCATGTTTCGAAAATTTGAACTCAACATCGCAAAAATAGCTCGCTTGAGGGTCCGCTTGGTTCGCAAATAAATCCCAGTTGGGCAAATTATAATGACGAAAAAAGGTGAAAAGGAACTAAGGAGAAACACTTTCAAAAGATCATGCTCAGAACAAATCAGCCCTAAGAAACTGCGCCTTCAACAAAGTTATAAATCCATCACAAAGAAGAAATGCCATTTCAATAACGAAACCTAAGGTACACCCCAATGACTTTAGTGCATTCGATACATCTTTTCTCCAGTATCTCGAGTCGATGTTATACATTATAACGACTACTAACGAAATAAGCCGCAAGTGCATAAAAGTCTTTTGATCCCAATTTTTTCCCAAAGATAGTTCTCCTGTCTATATGTGTACCGAACAAGGTGTGCTTAACCCACACGCGCAAGTGAGGATCTGCCCATTCGACCGCGACTGACACATACTAAACGCAATGAATTCATTCAGACGAGGCTGGGCAGCCCATGACGCGACTTACCTACGTATAAAAGTGTCTTCGGCCGTAGTCAAGGTAGATGTGAAAACGGTCTAGACTAATTACGAGAGCCACTTGGCAGTCGTATATGAAAAACAAACTAAATTTAAAGGCATCAATGGGCTTATTTGATAAAGCTCGCGCTGAGTCTGCACAATTAGAGGTACTTCCATTGTACGACGCAATATTCCTATTGCTGACATTTTTCAATCCCCAGAAACGAAATAGAAATTCTGCCTCATATACTAGCTGCGTGCAACACGGCACTAATGATCACTTTTCACTGCGGTGCCGCACTGGTTGCACTGAAGTCACGAATGGGAAAAAATTGGTAACAAAATTCTTTTTGGCGCGACTAGACAATTATGCCTGAAGAAAATGGTGCACTTATCGCAGCGAATGAGATCAAAAACGAACGTCGACGAATACTTTTTCACCAATCTGACCTATCGCCGGATCGCCGACAAAGTCATCGATGGTCACAGTTTCAGCAGTCAACCTGATCGAACAACGGATCGCCAAACAACGTCGTCGATTTCCGAACTGATCACGCTGTCTCCATGTGACAATCTCGTATGACAGCCTGACACATTTTTGATCCCTCTTCAGTATTTGCTAAACGCAGAGACTATACAGCAGATAAATATGGTTTACGCTTCCGTATAAAGCATCGAACGATATCCATTATCGACAAAAAAAACACGCAATACAGCATTGCATGAAGGCCCAATAGTGAAGTCGCTGATCGCGCTGTTATCATGACAACTGAAAGATTGAGATGAGACAATGGAGCTCCACAGTTTGCGATACAGGGCATGTTGTTAAGTTCTGATCACTGTGTAGCTTGGGATTCAAAAATGGATCGCCAAAGAGGAGCCGACTGAATTATGCTACTTTTACGTAATATCTTGTCAAGTTGAACTCAGTTTTCAATGGTACTGTGAAGCACTTTTTGATATTATATGGTTATTTAATGAGCACTAATGATATGCGAAAGATATTTGCCATGGAAAAAAGTAAACGTCGAGAGAATACGAAAACCCACAACGAAGCTACTCATCGAATGTGACATCAAAGTAGAGCGGTGAAACTTTTCGTTGTCACCGCACCGTGGAACGCAAATGTATGCAGTAGACGCGTCACGTGAGTCACAATCAGCTGTGAGATAACACTTCGCATCCTTCGGCCAGTCCACCAATCTGAACTTTCAATATGTGGTGTTCGAGCTGCCAAGTGATCCGACCACTTTCGAATGTTGAAATTGAATATTAAAGCTTCTTGGGCGAATGACAACACACTGCCTGCGGGGGTGTTGAAATGCCATCTTTCGATGCGCTTGCATTTGAGATGTCTCACCTCACTGCGTTCTACAATCACTTTCGACTGAAAGCAACTGATGCTAAATTCATTTTATAAAACATCAGAAGGCTTCGTTTTGAAATCATAACTGGACCCTCATTTTGGCCTCCGAAGCTTATTCCTTTCCTGAATATTAAATTAGGACTTGTTAGAAAGGCAGACTTACGATTTCCTCAACTTCTCAACCTTACGTTTAGTCCAAGAGATACTATCTTTGGTCTCCCTATGAACGAGCTGCAGACAATCTCTGCTCATTAAAAGTCAACAGTAAGTGATAATTCACGGCGGTGTTGTCGAATGGGATTTATAATTCCACCGATCTCGCCGGAAGAGGAATATATGATTAAAAGAGAAGTTGCGACTTAACTGCTTAAGAGAGGAAGCAGATAGTTGAAAAACGATCTGTACCAAGGGAGCGGAGCGGCAGGGATCTACGATTGAAGCTTCACGGCGTACTAGATTCTATGTTGGTATTTCAACAAAAAGTGTAACGTCGCCCTCACAACGCAAATCCATAAACATTGATATCTTTCCTACTGATTCATCTTATGTAAACCCCGAGTACCGACGACTAATGTCAGCGCGTGATGACTAGCAGCGCGCACAATTGGTATAAAGCGAGTATTGAGTTCAGTCAACAATGCAAACGCCATTCTTGCTTGCCGAAGGTGAATTTGGCTTCAAGTATGGAAGTGTACTTATTAAAGGCAAAGGTCACTTCAGGTATAAACATCAACTTTGGAGAGGGCTTTATGTGACAGCAAGAGGCTTTCCACTGAATAGAACTAGAATAGTGATTAATTCAAGCTCACTGTATAAAGCGGTTTTTCTTGAAGCTCACATAACGTTTGATGATCTGGATGGAAAAATATTAAAAATGAAACATGGATATGAGGAAGTGGCATTTTTTGTAACTCGACAGAACTTGTTTTGGTTTGATTCATTTCACTGATCTTGTGAAGCAAAAAAAAAAAAAAATGTTGCAAACGAAAATCCTTTTCTTCTTTCATGCTTCAGTTTTTGATGAGTACATGGGGCACCCACTTCTAAATGAATGCATTTCAGGAATATAATTTCCTCGGTGGACTTTTTTCGTTGAAGCAATTGCTGATGCTTCATCTAGCTGAACACGATCCCACATGAACTTCAACAGTGCAGCCACGACTTTGAAATCTTACAATACAACGGCAAGAAGCGTGCTCGAATAATAAGGCGCTGCGATGCCAATGAGTATTCGCTTCGATACTACACATCTATGGTTCACGGCGAAACCAAAAAAATCTTTCTGAAAAAATAAGAATTCAAGCTTTGTTATGCTCCAACTCTCACCGGCCCAGCATTCAGCAATAAATTCCCTGCTCCTAGTCACTCGGCTCTGAACGGTTATTTCCCCACTCATTCGACATTTGGACTGCAAAAATGAAATGTGTCAAATGGATGAAACCTTGAGAAACCATAAAACATCAAAAAAGAGTCTTTACAGTCCAAACAGAGAAAAACATACAATAGGCGGAAGAACAAATTTTGGATATGCAACAGTTTTATCTCTATGCCATCGCCCACAATTACTTCAGACTACTTAGACCATCGAAGTATGGAAGAATAGTGAATGTTTACATCACGGCACAAGGTGGGTGTAGTTGGTTGTGAGATGAAACGGCAATATACAACGCACATCGTATTTGCTTAAATCATGCATCAGGAGCTACTAACTTATACCTTTCTTCTCTGTCTCAACAACGCTACTCGACGAGCACTTTTAAATTTGCATGGTAATTTTTATGAAAGACGACAGCAACGCCGAAAAATATACTCAGCATTTATTTTCCATACGACGCAGCTCTATCGCATAAGCCCCCTTTTCCGATGTATCATTACGCACCACTTTACGCATAGGATCAACAGGTAGGCCTAAGGATCAACTCCTAAAAGAAATTTAAAAACAACGTGGTAATTACTTGTGAAGAGGTTGTATCGGCTAAGTGAAGAGCACAACTGATTACGTAAACGGAAAGGTGGAAGCAGGTGCGAGTAGAATATTATCGGGCTGGAGCGTATTTGGACTCTTATTCATCGTTGCCATTTACTGCCCGGCCACTGTATGAACGTTGTGGCATACAAGCGAAGCAATTGGGAGTGCAAAAGGTTGCAGATGGCGATTCTTCAAAGTGCTCAAACCGATTGGACGGCGTGAGTGCAATTCCACTGACCGGCAGTGGCATCAACACAATCTTTGAAAGGGCAGACCTTGACGGCTAACTGGACAGCTTTTGCACATTATCGAACCATGCAACAACCGATATTTGAAACATTCCTTCGATGTCATTACCTAGGTAGAAAATATCGATTCTGCGCCATAAAAATCACTTTAAGAATGGACGCTGAATAAAGGGAGTTGAAATGCTTTAAACAGACATTACTAGTGCTAAATTCCTTGACAACCAAGTTTTGTGCATTGATAGGATGAAATAAGAAGCCATATTAAAAAAAACTCTATCTCTTCAGCTCTTTAAGCACCAGAATTGTTCAAAAGAATTATGCAAAACTCGTAACAAGTAAAGCAATTGGGAGTGCAAAAGGCTGCAGATGGCGATTCTTCAAAGTGCTCAAACCTAACAGTAAAAGCACACACAACTGCATTCCTTTGATGGCTTCAGTTTGTAGAGACGCATTATACCGAAGCAGGCAAGCAACAACAAGCCTTACGGTACCACGTCAAAAAATGGTCCAACCTTGATAGTGACCATGTTCCAGAAGTTGATTGGTTTGCTGCATGTGATGGAATAAGCGAACATCGACGAAACGATAGTGTATTCCATCGATCTCACCATCTTTCGGTGGGCGAGTCGTATCTGCAATATTGTTGGATCAACTACAAGTTGCTTTTACCGGTAATTTTTCTTACTACCTGAAAAGTCATCATAGTGCATTCTAAGTGGCTTTTGGCTGGTAGATAGCTGCAATGCGATATTATTTCAAAGATATTTTCGCACAAATGACTTCCATTTCTACTTTAGAAAGCCATTTTGACCGTAGCGAACGTTAAAACAATTGCACAGAATACACCAATGTGCGCAACAAATACAGCAATCACGTCTACTGATAACGAGATTGCAATGCATTAAATGCAACAGAACAGCCTTTTCAGTTCCTTCGCCACAATGTAAAGAAGTAGTTTTCACTTTATCGGAACTTTCCAATCAAATCAGTCGACCTATGTGTCTTTTCTTCTAAGGGAGAGGAAAACATAGATCCTGTTCTTTCTAAAATTATCATTTTACACAAATAATGTACAAGGAATGAAGGAAAAAGGGGAACCTACTGAAATATGCCTCAAATAGATCAGCTGTTTGATAAAGAACAATTTATGACGAAGAGTCCAGCAGAAATTACCTGGCCCACATTTCTCACTAAATGCCGTTAAGGGGTTGGGGCTGACAGTCGCAAGCCTTAGTTGATTTCGAGGTGAGGCCTTAGCCGGTCGAAAAACAGAACGTAGCTAAAGTAGACGGAAGAAAAAAGAAAAAATTAGTAGCGAAAAGGAAACCATTGGGCGACATTTTCATTCCTTTCCGCTCATCAAATGAGTTTGCAAAGAAGTGCGGATATACGCGAATGTGGAAAGCCATCACTGAGATTAACTGCTGCGCTGCTCAGTCCAGAATTTTGTGCGTTGTCTCTTCTCAGAAAGCAGTTATTTCCGCAAAAACCCATTCAAGAAAGATTAATGTGAGTGCTTACAATGAAGAAGATGAAAAAGAAAACAAAATCGGACGGATCACGAGAGAAGTTAGCTTCAAATATATATTTTAAAGTGTCGTTCAGCTGCTCTAGAAGGAGTAAAGCAGTGTTCTCGGTACAGCAGTGAACGCAAAAAACAGAATACAACGACAGCCCGTTTCACATAACGAGCGCCGGCTGTCAGATTGCAATTACTGCCCACATGTTGCTCACCAACTAGCAACTAAGACCATTTATGACATACATATGCATGGCTACCATTTAGAAGTTTTCTTATCAGCTCAAAAACAAACACATGCAAATTTGAATCAATCAGAATGTGGCACTACTTATCTCTTATTCATACGAGGAAAAATTCACGTCATCAATCCCGCATTCACTGAGGCCGTTGGGGCTTTGCTACTGTATTCATTAACCACAGCACTTATATTCACAAATAATATAAACTATGAAGAAAAAAACTGAACCGATATATAAATCAAGAAATAGCATTGAAAAACATGCAGTGAGAACTGAGATGTCATATAAAACATACAAGGAACGGTTTTCTGATAAACGTTGTCACGGATGACCACCTGAAGTTGTGTATACTCCTTGCTTGCCAATAATTCACGCAAATCGGTCGGAATTGAACCTAGAAGGTTTTTTCATGTACTACACCGTTGACGCCCAATGTTTATTTCTGCGTCCCATTTACCTTCACATATTTCGTTGCATAATTTTATATGTATCAACTCTAATACATATAAAATTCGGTTTTTATAACGTCTTTCACTGAATGCTCAAATTAATTGAACTCTCATTCCATCCCCAGTCGAATAAAAACCTTTTAATTCAATCTATACTGAGTGTTTTCACTAACCTCCATTTACAACTTCCAGAGTGATGAAATCTTTCGTTGCAAATAATACCTCGAACAGTAATCGAACGTCACTAAGCAACATGCCAGAGACTTTCCTGCAAATTGAGACTTTCGTTATCTGCCAATTCGATCATTTCTTATCACCGTTTTTGCTTCGTTCGAATCAACCAATTTCAATCAACAATGCTTAATATTAGACACATAATCAAGGAGTTTAAGAGCGGGCCAAATCGTTGAGATCGCCAAAACGGCTCCAATAATACAAATGCAACCTTGCTCGAGATGCATTCAAAGGACACTTTAAAACTGTCATCTCAATGCAGTGCGAATTAAACACTGTAGCCTAAGTTGTAAACACCACAACTAGACAATCTGGGCATTATCTGACAAAAACGGGAATGCATATCGAAGAAACACACTACCTACTGCATATTAATGAGGCACTTGGAGTGTTCCATCTAGAACGTTAAGCACAGCGTATCACAATTGTTTTTTTTAATTAAGCAAGAAGCATTTTCTACTTGTTATACCGTTCACAACTACCGCAATTAATAAAATCAAGCTATTTACCAGCATTACCATGCTATCAACCGCTAATAAGCCAAAGTGTTAAGATGATAGTGATATACGTCGAACCGACCTGCCGTCAACTGAAAGTAGAATATCATTCACGTCAAGCACGTTAAGGAGATCGGGATGGTGGACCAGTTCGATGAGTATAAGACGGCTTTGTGCAGCACCCCCACGTACAGTGAATGGCACTTCATTTGGATGACAGCGAACCTCAATGCATTCTCATTTTAAAATTTCGTTACTAATCTTCTACAATCCACGGAGGAACTTATCATCAAATGGTTCTTATTTATTGCAATAAAACAATGTTTCACCATGAGGCATCGAAAAAGGATTTCAAAACGCACTTTAAATGAGGGTAGAATGAGTGATAAATTCACCACTTAATTGATACAAATCAACTTCTTTGTGTCCTCCAACTCGGGTATATATATATAT